>JAQGBX010001162.1:0-26917 GCA_034698745.1 Megaphyllum sjaelandicum | reverse complement strand
TAGCACGGAGCTCAGTCAGAGGTTTAGAATGATTATGCCTACTTCTACAGTGATTGTTAGGCATGAAGATATGTGAGCCATTATAAAGCCATTATTTTAAATGATTGCGAGGACTTAATAAACATCCCTCGTAAATAATCATACAGTATAGATTTCATATAGTGAATATTAAGGAAATTTTACAGCAAGGATGTGAGGGGGAGGGGTCATTACGCATGCTCTGTCACCTGTGATTGCTACAAACCTAAAGAGGAAACGCCAAATGTTGACCAAAGTTAGAAACATATTCAAAAGCGAATTTAAGTTTAGCAGTTTATACTGTAATCTGCTAAATTTGTTTAACATTTACAGGTAGTTTTATTTTTATTTTTGAGTTTAAAAATAATACTATTATGCATTTCTTAAAATTTTGCACTCAGATTAACCAAAAACGTTTAAATGTGATTACAAAAAATATCGGATCCGAAAATCGCACATATTATCAACACTCAAAACTATAAAATCTGATACGGCTTCATTTAGTGTTCTCATAACTTTATAAAAAGTACATTCAAACCAGGTTTCTCAGCCTCTTGCATACTATGCGCTAAACATATACCAACCTGGCCCCTATTACTATCCAAATGCACTCACCCAAAAATTAAAAAAAACTTATAATAAACCCCAAACTTCCAAGAATTGAAAATTATAATGAATTTTTTAGAAATATGCTTGGCCAATCCAAGTGAACCCACTATATGTGGCTCATATTTAGAAAGCCTTACGATATGGAGTGATCCAACAAACCCAACTTGGATAATTTTCCAAATTAATTTTTAGTAAAAAAAACTCGTACTCATCCCAATATACCCACTCTATAGTAAACTTGCATATTACTCATGCACTCAATTATGTTTTACTTTATTTGTACTAAAATACCAAATTATCTATTATAAATTATGTGTAAAATCGTCATAAAAGCTGAGCCTCTTCGAATGAATAAATCTGTCTGTGTCTGTGATAACTCGGACTATAATTTTGTAAAATATGATAAAAAATATCTGACCCAAAAATTGCACTTTATTACAAACAAGTTTGAAAAATTATCAATTAATACTCAAAACTAAAAATCTGATACGACTTTATTGCGTTATAGTGTTCTCATAATTCGGACAAACAATAAATTAAAAATCTAAAAAATTATAAACTAGTTCATATGCATATAAATTTGCCCAAATTTCCTAAATCTTCCATGTAACTTTATACCAACTTGAAAAATACGAATTTATATTAAACAGTTCTTGAAGCATATTGCTCAAGCTATTCACATTTTTAAAAACATTCAAACTTGCCACCAGTATTTTAAACAACTGTTTTCCTGGAGAAATGAATATGAAAACTTCCTCGTTGTCACCAAGTTCCTGCATGATTTACTATAAATAATAAATTCGAGGTTTCGTTTCACTCAGTGTTTCGATCTCGATCAGAGTTGATGGTTGTGTAAAAAAGGTTTTAATTCAAAGATACTTTTTCTCGAAATTGTAGTTCAGAAATCAGCCAGAGTCCTCTGCGTTTGGTAAGTTTTATAATGTGTTATTTTAATAAACATAATAAGTAGATAGTTATTCTATGATTTCATGCTGAACTAATGTTCAATTTTGTGAAAATAAATTATCAAAATCGCACTACTAGGCATAACAACTGTAACGTACATGTATATATAAAATCCTTAAACACTCGTGTGGAAAATACCAATAATCTGATAAATTGTTGGTAATTTCCACACGAGGGTTTAAGGATTTTATGGATTAATTAAAATCAAATAACATGCTGCATGCTTTAGTTTTTAGAGAAATAACAACTTGAGATTTACGAATAACATTCAAAAACGTTAAACATTATTAATTAAAAAGCAAGTTGATTTTTCTCTTAAAAACTAATACAGGTAACATTTCCAATCTTAAAATATTTTTTTTATTGATGGAATTTATTTTTATCTTTTTGGATATCTTGGGTTTCACATTGTCAATAACTTTTTTGTTGAATTTTGAGTATGTCTTGAAATGAGAATTGTTTATACTACAGATGAAAATCTACTGTATATCGCAGGGTTTTGGAGACAGAATTTAAAAGATTTATGAAAAGAGGTAATTCATATTTTAACAATTAAATGACAATGATTTTCAAATAATTTAAGAGAGGTCGACCTAGCAAGAACAATTTTCAAGATAAAATTGTTTTGGTTAGCCAAAAATGGCAATTTCATGGTACTGAGATTACACGCTCTTTTATGCACTTATTATTATTTAGAAATATTTTACAAAAACTATTTTTTTAAAAAAAATTATATTTGTATGATTTAAATTTTAAAAAACTTAGATTTTACAAATATATAGATATTTTTCATTTATTAAAAATTTAAATCTTACAAGTACCAATAAAAATTAATATTTTTATAATTTAAATAAATTTTTTTTGTTATTTTGTTATAAAAAAAATTTGAACGTTTTATTTTTATAAATTTTAAATTTAACAAAATAATTATTTTATATTTGCAAATTTAAATTTATAAAAATGAAAAGTTTGTAATGGTAAAATTTAAATTTATAAAAAAGAAAAGTTAATATTTTTTAATTTTAATTTATAAAAATAGAAATTTTGGAATATGAATTTATCATTTTGTTAAATTTAAATTTATTTAATGAATGGCCATCTAACGATGGACACTTGCATCATAGTTCTTTCAATTCCTTGTCATTTCTATCGGTTATTTATTGAAACAACAGAGCTTGTTAAATTACCTGATCAAGTTTCTGAGTCAATTTTGCGAGTCAACAATATCTGTTAGTATCAAACCTGAGCAAATACAAAATGTATAATTTTATTTCATCATTTTGTACAGTTTTAAATCTGTCGGATCTGAAGCATCCAACAATTCGGAGAAGCATCAACAAAAATGGGCCAAAAATCCGGAAGCAGCAACGGAATTCTACTGACGTGCTTCATCTTGTTACTTCAATGTCCACTAGCAATTTTGCATCAGGATGATTGTTTGACACAAAACGAGCCCGGAGAACACTTTTTAAGTGGTTGTTCTACAGCCATTAAAAATAAAACACTTAATGTAGAGTGTTACTGTCTTTCAAAATTTGAAAAAGCAGATTTGAACAACCAATTTGGAACTGTCAGGTTTTCTATGCAATCAACTGGACTTGTCCACGACATTATAAATCGGCCGAAAAACGCAACTTGCTTGAAATTTCACGTTGTGAAAGTTAGAATTCAAACAACGAAGTCATTGCAAACGTCCACTGGTGGTGACCAATGTCCCTTTGGTTTCCTAAACTATTCTTCGAGCCGATCTATAGGGGAATTAGATCTGACGATCCAATTGAACGATAGTTATCCAGTGGCTTTCATGAATTTCAACTTGACATGTTTAGAATTAAGCGATCTATTTCGAAAAAACACCAACTCTCTCGAAATTGATGTGACTTCGTGTAAACTGAACGATGCTTACCTTAAAAAAGAAATGGAATTTCGTTCGCATGGATCAGAAATAGATTTGAAGCAAAAATCAAACTCGAAGCGAGACTTGAACTTCATGCCCAAATCGATGCCAGGCTCAAGTGGGCCGCAAGACTCGAACCCGCCGCCAAACTCGAACTCGATGCAAGACTCGACCTCAAGGCAAAAATCGACCTCGCCGCAAAACACGTACTCGAACTCAATGCAATACCCGAACTCGCCGCAACACTCGAACCCGCCTAAAGACTCGAACTCGCCACAAAGCTCGAACTCGCCGCAAGACTCGAGCTCCCTGCAAGACTCGAACCCGCCGCAAGACTCGAGCTTCCTGCAAGACTCGAACCCTCCGCAATACTCGAACTCGTCGCAACACTCGAGCTCGTCGCAATACTCGAACTCGCCACAAAGCTCAAATTTGATGCAAAACTCAAACTGGAACCAAAACGAAGCGGAGTCAATTCTTGATTTCCTGACATATCTGGAAACTAAAGTTTTATCGGGTTGCAACTTTACATTTTCTGAATTCACGTTGAATTCAGATCGATTAAAGGAAATACCAACCAACCTTCTAAAAAAACTGTCCGAAAAGCAAGTGCTTAGTTTAGGAATTCACAGCAAAACTATTAAAAATATACACAAAAACACTTTCCCACAAATGGATTCCTTGGAAAAGTTAGACCTTTCCGACTGCGGGATTCTACACGTCGATAAACAAGCCTTCGAACACCTTACCAATCTGAAAGTCTTAATTCTCAGAAACAACGGACAGTCAGACTTTGACTCTCCCAACTCCAATCCTAATTTAGTATCGTTGGATTTGAGCAACATGGCGCTGACACAATTTTGCGGAACGAGTGATTGGCTGCTGACGATGTCTTGCAGATTTCCAAACTTGAGGAATCTCGACTTGTCCCGCAATAAACTGGACACAATAAATATCCAATTCTCAGCAAACATGACACAATTGGAAAGTTTGGACCTGTCCTTCAACAAGCTGTTTGACATTCCCTACAACTCCATCATCGTCAATTTGCCCAACTTGAAGAACTTCCGGCTAAGCAATAACAAAATTGGTTCATTTTTGCCCCTGACTAGCCCGAATGCAAAAGCTTTGGAATTACTGGACTTAAGTTTAAACTATATAGTTTCATGGGACGAATCCCTGGTCGAATCAGTTGCTCTAACAAAACTGACCTTAAATCTAAGTGGAAATAAAATCACAAAAGTTACTTGGTGGATGATCCAAGATTTCAACCGGTTCAAGAAAGTACATCTTAGCGATAACCAATTTGACTGTAACTCGTGCACTTTAGGACATTTTCTGGATTGGTTGGAGAAGTCAAATTATACAACGACCGCTACAAGGATGAAAGGTGACGAAGATGTAGAAGATGTGACATTCGACTATGTCATGAAAGCATCCCTTCCTTGCGCCGTTATTCTCGGGGTTTTGACAGCTTTGGGGGTAACTTTTTACATTTGTCGATACAAGATCGATTACTGCCTTTACATCACCGGAAGGAAGTTGAGCAAATCCGAAAGTCCCGATGTCGAGGATGGCACAATTTTCAAGCAAGATGCCTTCGTGGTCCATTGCGGAGACGACGCAGACTGGGTCAACAATCATCTACTTCCGGTCTGTGGAAGTGATGACTCCACCCTGCACCTGAGTCTTTACGACCTAGATTCGGAGCCTCGAGATGCGGACATCCAGAAGCGAATCGAAGAATGCCGCAGGTCGGTGATGGTCATTTCTCCAAAATTAATCGAAAGTCGTTGGGATCAGTGGGAAAGGCAAATGGCCACATATAGGCTGTTCGACAACAATCGGGACAAGATCCTTCTCATTATTTTAGGAAAAATTAAAGCGGAAAAAACTCCGCAGTTACTTCGAATCATGATGTACACTGAGATGTGTTTGCAGTGGCCTGAAAACGAAAAAGGACGTAAACTTTTTTGGAGGAAATTGAAAGATGCTCTGGGAAAATGTCACTGCGTTCGTGGTGCCGATGACAATGAAACTAGAGTGTGATTTTCTTACAACATGATGATGTCAAATACCATTAGCTTATATTATAAACGAGGAGTCTTCATTTAGTTTCCGCAATCGATTTAAAAAAAAGGATTAAAAAAGATTTTAATGAAATTTAATTGTTGAAAAAATTCTTCCAACATTCCTAAACACCTTTCAAAATTAAAACATACGTTTAAGAAAAAAATTTCCCGGACCAACGACAATTTGGCAAAATCGACACAGAACAATATGTAATATGTTGAAAAATTTACTGAGACAATTTTAAAAAAATTAAAAAAAAATTATATTAAAATAATTTAACAAAATTGTACTCGGAAAAGCTTGAGAATTTTGCAGATTTGTCCTTGGGATCTGTTGAAAAGTTTGCCAATTTGTATTGGAAAAGCTTGAAAATCTTGTACATTTACATTACGAAAAGCTCGAAATTTCTTGAAAATTTGCACTCGGAAAGTGTGGAAAATTTGTAAGTTTGTTTTCAGAGAAGTTTGAAAATTTTGACAATTCATCTTCGGAAAAGTGGACCCTGAGCTAATCACGTTTAAAATTAAATTGTATTATATAAACATGTATACGTTGAATTTCCCTGACTTCTTCAAAACAAGTCATAATTGCATGTCTTTTTTTAAAAATAAGTCATTCTTTCCTAACTTTTCAAGACGTTTTAAAGTTCCCTGACTTTTACAGGCTTCACAGGTTTGGAATTACCTTGTTAAAATTGGAGTACAAAGATGGAGTCCGAGGGGATAGTGGCTCAGGGGTGTTTTTTTGTAACTTTTGAAGACATTTCGGGAACAGAAATGTGTGCTAAGTTTAAGGTCCGAGTAATGTCCGGACCTTCGGTCTAGGATTGAACTGGTCAGTTAAGAAATGGACGTTAAAAGTTGACTGTTGTTTCTGAAAGATTGATTTTACACTTTGTATTATTGTACGTACACAATGTTTTTATGTTGTTATTATCATAAATGAAATCTAATATGTCATTTTCATGTAGAGGAAATGCGATATTTGATATGATTTGTAAGTATCTTCTGTATAACGATATCGTATAAAACCCCAAAAGGTTGTTGATGATTTCAATTCCAATATTCACTTATTTTAAGCATTTCATTTTATGCTTTTCAGTTTTTTATTGTAGCTTGTTGTAACCACTGCTTCCTTATATTAAAATTTGATATTATCCTAAGTCTGAAAACATTTTCTTACTAATTTCAGTGATGAAATAAATCAAGTTTTCCCTATATATATATATATATATATTGTAAAGTATAACACTCGGATTAAATTATGAAATGGAAATTTTAAGTTATTAAATGTCTTACAAATAAGTTACTTTAGCCATAATGAGAATCTTAGTTTTGTTTATGTGTTTTAAGAAATTTGATCAATAATTTACAAAATAGAAAAATAAATCATAAAAATACTTATAAAACTGTGTTCACAAAAATAAAAAATGCTCATACTTGTAGAGGTTATTTGACCACTAGGAGAGTATCTGATATTGCGAATGATATCGGATGAATAATATCCACATTTCGGACAAAATAACTTGAAATGAGGCCATATTTCATTGATACGGTATCTACTAAATCTTTATCGTGGTAAAAAGGTGTCACATTTCAGAAATGAAAAAAAACTCAAAATTTATTTTCATTGATGAGTTAAATGAAGTTTTAATTTGTTCGACGTAATACCGTCACAAACCGTAAATTGTCAGATGTGTCAATTAAGTTTGTTTCTTCAAGAAAATAAAGCTAATACACGACCAGAAAACACAAGTTAATTTATGTGCAACGTTTTGACGCCATGCGTCTTTATTCAAGCCCTAACAATTGCAAGTATAAACCCAAGATCACATTTCCAAAAAGGCCATAAACAACACAGGATTTGGTAAATAGAGAAACACCACGTGCATGTTCTCTATAACCATGGGCAGCAATTCAAGTATTCTTCAAAGTCTTCAAAGTCTATGAATGATATTTATGAAAAAAAATACTGTCAATATTATGTAAGTTTAAATGTCCACATCTATATGTAGATTAGATACAATTGTACACAGAGGGCGCCACTTGGACACTATATACAATTTTGAAAATACAAGCGAATCATATAACAAACTAAGGAACTTTTTTGATATTTCTAACTCTTATATCTAACTCTTAATATTCTTAACTCTTTATTTTCTCCTTTTCTTTTTAACAATAACAGGAAATCAACTGTCTTTACCTTCCGCCTTGACTTCCATCTAATGCAAATACATGTAGCAAAACCTATAAGTCATGTGTTTTTCCCAAGATAAGACATAAGCGAGCGTTTGGTTAGGGAAGTCCTGGTAGAATTGTCGGAAATATCTGGCCTAACAATATTCAAATTAGTAAAAGTATACAGATGCAATGTCCTGCTTCCTTCTTTGGAAATAATTTTTTTTAACTAGGAAATAATTTTAAGTCATAAACGTTCACTAGCTAGTACCTACCCACAAATTACCAATAGATGATTAGTTTAGAAACTTTAAAAGTAAATCTTTAGAATCATTTATTTAAAACTCAATTTAAAACAAATTGAAAACAGCAAAACCTTCACGGAACAAAATTAATACTTCTACATTTTCACATTATCCGAGGACAAATTTGCAAAATTTTCCAGGTTTTCAGTTTACAAATTTGCCAAATTGTCTAGGTTTTCTGAGTACAAATTTACGAATTTGTCTTCGAAAAATTTAGAAATGTTTGAAAATTTGTACTCAGAAAATGGGCACTGAGCTAACTATGTAAAAGTATTAATTTTTCCCCGTGTATTTTTTGCTGTTTTGTATTTGTATTACATTGAGTTTTTTCAGAAAATTAGGAAATTTTCCGAGGACAAATTCGTAAATTTGTCCTCAGAAAACCTAGAGAATTTGGCCAATTTGTAAACGGAAAACCTGGAAAATTTTTCAAATTTGTCCTCAGAAAATGGAAAAAAGTTTGCAACTTTTCCACGTTTTCTAAGCACAGATTTTCAACATTTTCAAACATTTTTCGAATACAAAATTGTCCAATTAAAAAAAATATGCAAATTTTTTATGGAAAATTGTGTTCGAAATTGTCGTTAGCTTAGTTTGAAAATTAAGTCATTCTTTCCTGAATTTTCCGAATTATGATTACTTTCTTTAATTTATTTTTTTATACATTTTTATTGTAAATGTATGATTCACCAGTAAAAGCCGGGTTTCTGAGCAAGTTAACTTATAAACAACTTAAACTCATCTGAATAATAACAATGTTCATGGAAATTTTGACAGCATTCACGGAGTTAGCAGCATCGTATTTGTATTATGGAAAAAAGACATAATATGTTTTTGATTCTCTTTTTCAAAGAAAAACTTCACTAATTAAGCGACAAAAGCATCACCCAACATTAGGGGGCCAAAAAATTTTGCACCCTGCCCCTGATGTGGGCAATCACTGCAAACAAGAAAGTCATGCCGTGAAGCCATGGTAAAAAAATTTCAAGTTTTTTAGGAATTCAACCAGATTAAAAATCAAGAAACATACAAAAAATCATTTTAACGTAAATTTACAATATTATATAAGCACTTTGAGTGTCTGGAGTTATTTTTAAACATGTGAAACATTATGCGAAGCATATTTAAACAGACTACGGACACTCAAAAAAACCCATTTCCTTTAACGCAGAGAAAACATTTTCAGCGTAGGAAGCTGGACTTTACTTTGAAAATACTGTACTAGGGCTAGTTGAGTCACTTGGGTGCAGATCATTTCGCAAAACTCGACTACGACATCCTAATAAAAATTGCTTTTGTATTATCTATGTAAATCACATTTACCCGAAGTGAAACCCGGCGGAAACAAAGACAGTGTTAAATTTTTATAATGTAAAAGTAACTGCTGATATTTAAACAGGCTTAGTACTTTAAAAAAACCCATTTCCTTTCACATAGAGAAACAACGTTTTCAAAGTAGGAAGCAGGGCTTTACTTTAAAAAAACTTTTAATTAGGCTAGTTGAGTCACTTTAGGTGCAGATAATTGTGAAAAATTCAACCAGGACATACTAAGAAATATACTTGCTATATTGTCTTATCTCTGAAAAACCCATTCAGCCCTATGACAACCGTCGGAAAACTAGAAAGTAGATTTCCTGTTATTTGGCTGAAAACCAAAAGAGGTTTCGAAAAGCTTTGGTCAGTGTTTAAGAAATTTCAATATGAATTAATTTAGCAGCTCGTACTTGGGTTTTCAGATTTTCAAATTTTAAAAGGGGGCCCTAGTGGTCCATTCTCCATGCGAAATATTTTCGGCCGTACCTGACTCACACTGTATAACTAATACAAAACAACTCGAGATATACAATGACAAATTTAAGATTCTCTTTTTTGTTGAATAAATTAATTTAAGAATAAATACTTTTGTTAATCGACCAATACAAAGAGTTGAATATTTTTTTAACTTAACTAAATTAAGGCGATCCCCCTCCCCCATAAATAACTACTTCTATAAAGGAAGTTCTCGATAAGTTAATGACAAATTTTCAAATAGTAAATGGCCTCAAAATCTGTGTTTAATTCAGCATTTAGTGCTATTAAATTGTCATAAATTAAAACTCTTATAATTATTTTTCGAAAAATAAAATTTAAAATTAAGTAAATCGACCCTTCTTAAAAACGAATCTTAAGAGGCCTCAAAATAATTCCTTAGTTCAAACCATAGTTCGTAATATCAGAAGTCAGGCAAAACTACATTCGAAGACAATAACTAAAGTTCCATCGAAGTTTCATAATCAACCTAATTAAATAATAACCCTAATCAAGCTACATGTATATGAATAGTAAGATACTGCACCATTTATCAGAAAATTTCCGTTATAACTACAGCATAAGCTGGAAAAGTCACCACCTTTCAATAGTGGCCACCTGTTTATGTAAAGTGTAAAACAAGTCACTTTTTAGTGTATTGTTTTATCTACTGTACATTTCATTCATAAAAATTCTCTGTATAGTGACCAGTGACCAGTGTGTGTCTTTTTTTTGCAATTTTTACGTTGCCAATGTACCTTAAAAAGTGACCAGATAAAAGATGAGTCACGTTAACCTTGCTTTAACCCTTAGACATGATGATTTTGTACTGTTTTAGTTTTGTGTTTTACTACGTGTATTACAGTCTACATGTATAATTGTAGTGTACATGTTCCTTTCTTTGAATTTGATTTAGTCATTCTTTGTATAGTGACCACCTGCTGTACAGTGACTAACATAGCATTTTTTTGGTGGTCACTCTTAACAGATTTCACTTTATATGAATGGGAAGTCAACCTATATGAATGGGAAAATACTGCAACATTTTTCAGTAAATTTCCGTTATTACTAGTAGTTTTTCTCCAAATCGTTTTAAATTCATTTTAACATTATATAGCGCGAATTTTCGGAAACTCGAAAATTCATTCGGCTTTGCCAAAAATATGAATATCCGAATTTGCTCTCGTCCATTCCCTTGGACTTGGACTGGAATTGAGTTCGTACTATCAGAAATTCGTAACCAGCACATTTTGTCTTAATGAGACTCTAATATGTTCTAAAAATAATAATTTTGGATAAATAATTTAATCATTTTAAACCCTGCATTTCGATGGAAAAAAAATTACAGCGCAAAAATCCCGCCATTAGTTCAGACAACTTCTAATCACTGAGAAATTAATATGAAAACTTCCTCATTTTCATGAAGTTCCTGTCTAAATTAATATAAACGATTAATTTCTCCAGTCATTTCAATGAGTCTTTCGTATTTGATTAGAGCTGATTGAAAGCGAACAACATTTATAAGCGAATATTTCAGCTCATTTTGCTCAAAATTTGTTTGAAAATCAGGCTAAATCAACTATTTTTGGTGAGTATAATATATTCAATCTCCAATTACTGATGCTAGGATTATATTATATTAAAAGCTATTTAGGTCGTCGTATAATTTATAAATTCAATTTAAAAACTAAGTTTAAAAATGAAAGTATGACTCCTAACCACTAGCTTTTTACTATTTACCATATGCCAGTAGTTTTTTAGATGAAGGAATAGGTGTTTTTAGAAGAAAAAACAACTGAAGTTTTTCTTTTTGAAAATACTAATTTTTCTAAAAAATTGGAAGATTCAAGATTCAATGGTTTTCAAAATTTTTCAGAAACACTGATAATTTAAAGAATCTTTTTTAAGATGTAATTTATATTCTAGATGTATTTTCTTACCTTGAAAAGAAATTTATTTAGGCTGTCTTATTTATTATTATAAAATTTTTAAATTCGTCATATTTTTTTTATTAAATACAAGTAAACTAAGAAAGAGTACAAAAATCGAAGATCGAAAGTTCAATCACAAGGGAATTAGCAGACGAGTTTAGATTTTTTGAAAGTTTAAATCAATCTAAAAGTTACAGATGATCTTGGATAGAACATTTAGAATAATTGTGTAAAAATATTTCAAAAAATCGTTTTTCGAAAGTTTCATCATTTGCATACTCTTGTTATCATCTGGTTATCAAAATAAGGTTATGAAACTGTTCAATTTTGTTATTAAAAAATCTTTGAACATATCGTAAAAAGGGAATGGACCACTCATTGAAACCCTCTTAGAAGATGCTTTTAATATACACGTTTATATATAGTTTATATACATGTATATATTTCTATTCAAAATATTTATATTAAAAGATATTTCTGCTATATAGATTATATAAGTTTAAAACACAGTTTTAAAAAAAAATATGTTTTTAATATAAATACTTTTCAATAGGAATACTTTGCTAAAAATGTTTATTTGATATTAATATTATTATTAGAAATATTATTTTTTTAATACAGACGTTTTAAAATCAAATATTTTTTAATATACAGTACCTAGCATTTCAATATATTTTCTCTGATCAAAAAAAATATTACAATTTTGCAGAAAACAGTAGAATAAAACTTTCCATCCATTTTGACTTGTCAAGAATAACCGTTAGTCAAGAATATCCTATAGTCAAGTATATCCTATAGTCAAGTATATCCTTTAGTCAAGTATATCCTTTAGGGCCGGTTGCACCAACAGAGGCTACCCTTACCCTGGGGTTAACCCGCCTTCCCATTGCACCAACTGGGTTACGGCAAAAAAAAGTAATGGGGACACTTAACATTTTGCAGCTTAGACGAGGGTTTTTTAACCCTTGGGACATTTTACCAAGAGTTAGTTAGTGCAATGCAGACGTGTAACCTGCAGGTTAACCCAGAGGTTAATCCTTAGCCGAAGGTTGGCAAACCTTTCAATTTAACTTCTGTTGGTGCAACCGGCCCTTAGTCAAGAATACCCTTCAGTGAAGAATAATCTTTATTTTCCTCATTACTTTATTTCAGTTTAAATCTGTCTTGATCGAGCCATTTCTTCAGGACTTAAAAAATGGCATTGGCATCCATAATCTGCACTTCACATACACTTGTGACAATCCTAATCTTGTTACTTCAGCATCAACTTTCACTTTTACAACAAGACATTTGCTCGGACATAAACAAATCCCAAGGATTCACACGCAGCCTCTCCAACTGTCACGTAACAGTTAAAAATGACACGTTAAACACAAAATGTTTTTGTCAAGCTCTTGCTTGCATAGATTCAGAGAGGTTCGAATACGAACCCATAAGTTTTACCATGCAATCCATCGATGGCTTAGAGGACATTTTAAGTAACGGAAACGACACCATGGAATCCATCGACGTCTTGGATGACATTTTAAGAGACGAAAACGACACCATAGCGTGCTTGAAAATGAAAATTCAGAAAATCAGAGTTCAGAAAACCAAATGGATCCAAACGCCCATTGAAATCAACCGATGTTACGTCGTCTTGCACAAGAATTACTCAAGTTCGGAGTTGGACGAATTCGATTGGTCCATCTCGATGAACGCCGATTTTCCTCAGGCATTCATGTCCGTGAACATAAGTTGTTTGAAATCCATGAATTTACTGAGCCAGAGAAGGGGCTCTTCAGAAATGGACGTCACATCTTGCAAATTAAACGACGTACGCATCAAAGAAAACATAAAATTATATTCGGGGAACTCAAACAGCAGCATTCTGCCAAATCCCAAAAAGGAAACCAGTTCGGTGTTTCTGAGTTTCATGGCATATTGGGAAACTGACATCTTATTGGGCTGCGATGTTGATTTTTCAGAATTTTCTTTCAAATCCGATCGATTGATTGGACTTCCGGACAACGGCCTAAGAGAACTAATAAAAAAGAACGTGGTCAGTCTTGGAATTCACATCAAAGGAATAAAGAATATCCAAAAAAGTACTTTGCCACGGATTGATTCCCTGACAAAACTTGACCTTTCAGACTGCGGTATTTTCGAAATTTATGAACAGGCCTTCGAAAGACTTCCCAATCTTGAAGTTCTGAAACTCGGAAACAACATGCTGTCAGCGATCTCTACTCAAGTCCATCAACTACACAAGCTCAGCAGTCTGGATTTGCAGGGTAACCGACCCAATTTTGCGTTCCAAGTCGACTTACTAACCAACAATCCCAGCTTGGAAAAGCTGGATTTGAGCAACATGGTCCTCAAGCCATTCTGTACAGGAAGTTTGAATTTCACGAATTTGAAACATTTACGTCTTTCCAAATGTTCCCTGGACAGTGCTTCTCTGATGAGCATGTCATGCATATTTCCGAACTTGAGACACCTCGACTTGTCCGGCAACAAACTGGACACGATCAGCGACGAATTCTTAGACCAAGTGACGGAATTGGAAAGTTTAGATCTGTCGTATAATGGACTAAGTCGAATTCCCTACAACAAGATCATCGACAGATTGCCCAAATTGAAACGTATCTACCTTCGTGACAACAAAATTCGTAAATTTTTGCCATTGAACATGACCAATACTTCAGCGTTGGAACTGCTGGACCTAAGTAACAATGATATAATTTCTTGGGACCAATCCTTAGTGAGATCAACGAACCATGTCTTGTCCTTGAATCTAACTTGGAATAAGATGAAAGAATTCAATTCTTGGATGCTCCAGGACTTCGATCAGCTGAACGAGGCTTATCTGAATGGTAACAATTTTGACTGCGAGTCTTGTACTTTGGGTAATTTTATGGGCTGGTTGAACTCAACGACTACATGGACTGACTTTCTGGAAGCGCCATACACGTGTCACTCCCCTGAAGAGAACAGCAAAGACAAAATCAACAACGTTACTTGGAAGGTATGCCATCTTAAAGATGTAAACACGGACCAAAGAACAGATCCTCTGCTTCCTGTCTTGGTTATCGCTGGTTTTGTTGCATCATCGGTCATCGTAGGTCTTATCGTAAGACGCAAATTGGGCTCTTGCGATTGGTTCATCCGAAGAAAAATTCGAGATAGTGAAAGTGTCCAAGAGGAAGTAGAGCTCAGGACAGTTTTCAGATACGATGCGTTTGTGTCGTATTGCAGTGCAGACGAGTTGTGGGTGGCCCGTCAAATGGTCCCAGCCTGTGAAGACCAGGAGCCAAATGTCCACTTAAGCCTTCATGAACGAGATTTTGTTCCTGGAGTAATGATTATGACCAACATTCTGGACTGCATCGAATATAGTTTCAGATCTGTTTTCATTATCACTCCTAATTTTGTCGCCAGTCGATGGTGTCAGTGGGAGCTGGAGACCGCCAAACACAGACTCTTCGACCAGAACAGGGGCAAACTCATTCTCATACTTCTGGAAGAAATCAACGTCAAGGAAGCGCCCTTGTTGCTGCAGGTAATGATGAAGACTGAGACCTATTTGAAATGGCCCAAAGATGAAGATGGGCAAAAGATCTTCTGGAGACGTTTTAAAAGCGCCATCGGAGAGTGTCGTTGTGCTACTGGCGGTCGAAATGTGGCTCAAGCGAGCCAATCAGTGGCTTTGTGCGCTACTGCGTGATATTCTATATAGGATCATCAGAAGTGGCAAAGACATCCGACGTCAGACACCTTATTTAGTAATCCAACATCCATGAGACTATTTTCAAGGAATTGGTGTAGGATTGTGGGCGTATTCATCTTGTCCCACTGCCGGAGGAGGGTCCAATGCTGGACATTGCTGCGACACATGTTCCACGTCTTCTTTTGGGACATGGCATGTTCGATGTACATACAGGGTCCCACCCAGAAATTATATTTTTAACTTCCCTGACATTTTTAGGTTTTTAAAAAATATTGTACTGACCAATGACAATGTCAATGTTATCCACAATTTTAAAAGATCGACAAAAAACAATATTCAATATTTGGCAAAATTTACGGAAAAAGTAAAAAAAATTGCACATTTGTACTCGGAAAAGGTTCAACATGTTGAACATTTGTACTCGGGAAAAGGTTGCAAATCTTAAAAATTTGCACTCGGACAAGATTGAAAATGTTGAAAATTTGCACTCGGACAAGGATGCAAATGTTAAAAATTTGGACTCGGAAGAGGTTTAAGATGTCGAAAATTTGTACTCGGACAAGGTTGCAAATGTTAAAAATTTGTACTCGGAAAAGGTTGCGAATTTTGAAAATGTGTACTCGGAAAAGGTTTCAAATGTGGAAAATTTTTATTCGGAAAGGGTTGAAAATGTTGACAATTTCTACTCGGAAAGTTAAAAATTTTGACAACTAGTTCTCGAAATCTGTCGAAAATTTTGCATTTTCCTCTGAAATGGGTGTAAATAACGCAAATTTATATATGGAACATTTTAAAATATTTGCAAATGAGCCCCTTGCTAACCACAAACACATTAAATTTGGATTGTTACTATTCTATTCATTACCCTGCAGTCAGTACATAGTACCATGTGGCAGAGGGGATCATCATACAATTTAAATCAGACTAATTAGTCTGGTCATGATTGATCCCAAAATGACAATTTTGGGTACTATTTTATAATAAATCATTCTTTCCTTATTTTTCCAGACATTTACAAGTTGCCAAACTTTTCTTGATTTTCCTGGTCTGGGGGTACCTAGCTGATGAACATGTGCATACTGTATGTGCTCTGATAGGCTTACAATTGATGAAAGGCTGACCAAACACCCTGGAAAAAACTGGTTCTATTGCGTGCTCTCGACCACCATCTATAACATCCAGAAAACATGTCCGTAACTCTAATGTGGTGTGATACAAGCTGGAGGTTGCTTATAAGAAAATTTAACGTTTGCAACAGGTTTTTGCGAAACCAAAAAATTAGGACAGTGCATTATGTAATTTGTTTTGTGTTTGTTATACTATTCAAGTATTATTGTATTATATACTATTTAAGTATTATTGTATTATATACTATTACTGTATATGGCTCGAATGACTTGTTTTGATGTAATGTACAATGGCGTGTTTCCGTCATTTTTTTATTTATGGTTGTTGATGGTAACTTGTTACAAACACTGAAAAGTACAAAACTTTCGATATTAAAACGTTCTTTTATCTTAAACAATTAATATGTCTGTGAACGAATTGATTTTCGTAAAATACACGGAACTGTCTTAATCGAGACACATAAAAGGCTTTGTGCGCAATTAATAATTCCTGGTAAGAATTAAGAAGGAAACAACAATCTGTCCCTTTTACAACCCCACATTTCCCCTAACAATCTGTTATTTCAACGAAACTATCGACTTTTTTGCAATTAATTTCCTTAAATGGCGATACTTGATATTAACATTCGATATCAAACCCACATTTCTAAATCAAAAACATGAGGGGTTTCTGCGCAATTGATAATTATACTTGCGAAAATGCAAAGGAAACAACTTTGTCTCATATCCAACTTCGCCATTTTCCCCAACATACTGCTATTTCAACGCAAATACAGTAAACCCGGATAAGTGAAAAAAAACAGATAATGCAAAACAATTCAAAGCTCCGAATTTTTTGCATACGTTTTCTACGTTATTTAACGTAAAAAACGTATAAAATAAAAAAAAATAAAAAAAACGACTACGTGGCAATTATTTGCAGGCCCCATGTGCATCTTTGACGCATATTTAAGACCAGATAAGTGGAAATCACGCCTCGCTTTCTATAATGAATCTTTGGAAGCAGTCAGTTCGGCGCATTTACTTTCAGCAGGATAGGGGAAAATTCCCACTTTTCAGTATATAAAACTATTTATCTAATGGAACTACTTAATCAACAGTATTACAATAATTCTATAAAGTATGGCTATACATACTGTATGACACTGGTGCAAATGCATTAAAAACTCCACCACTGAGTGACGTCATATGATATTTTTCAAAACGTTTTGAAAACGAAACTAACCGTGAGTGGTGCACCGAAGTTCAAAAAGTATTTTCATTTACCAAACTAATTAAATATATACATAAGCTCGAGCACATACATCTAAATTGATAAACTTAATCTCTCGACTATTGCAGCTTTCAAATTTTATTGATTAATAAAACAAACCTTGAAACGATGAGGAGGTTATCGTGTCTTCTCTTCGATAAACTTGGGCAATTTTAGTTTCATAATTCATACTTCGTAAGGATCTTCGACAGTGAATTTTCGGAAGAAAACCTTAAAATTGAAGAAAAAAAATGGCAATTAGTTATGGATAAACTTTTGTTCATTTTACAAATTTCAGATTTAAACAACCTAGCGGAATATTGCGAAATAAGACGATGAAGGTAAGGATAATAACCAACATTTTCCAATTTAAAAAAGAAATACTTTCAAATTTGTAAAATACGCAAAAAATTTGTTTAAAATACATGTACAGTATATTAAAAAATAAAACAAAATTGTTTTCATGCAGGCTGGTTGATGACCGAAGAATCAACATCTAAAATGAGCAATTATTTCACTACATAACTTAAATTATTGGCATCAAAAATGGAGTTTACATTAGGAAACATCGTACTTTTGACTTTCACGTTGACTGGTAACTATCGTTTCATGCTGTAAGAACGTTAAAAAATACATTAGAACCTCGTTAAGACGAAGGGACTTCAAAATTTGTTAGTTTAAACTATATCACCCCACTTATATGAATCATATAATGAATGGGAAGGTGTTGAAACTTTTCTCGGGAAATTTCCCCGATGCACCTTTTATTAACGAAACGTGGCGCGAATGCTATGGAACTCAAAAATGTATGAATTTTAGCCGAAAATCTATGATATCTGAATTTTTAAATTCGTCTAAAACGAAGAAATTAACATTATTCGTTCATACGCTAAAAAGGGGACTGGCAGAATCAGTTCGTTTTAACATAAATTCGCATAAAACGAGTTCTTCTTAACGAAGTTCAACTGTAAATTTGAATTTGGGCAAAGTACCGCAATATTTTATTAAAAAAATAATGAGGTTTGAAATTTATTGATTTTAGTTTCGATTTGAAAATTAAACATATTATACGATTTAATAGACGTTAAAATTAGCCAAAATTAAGGCCATAAATTTGTTATTAAAAAAAATAAATCGTTAGGAATCAGTATTTTTATTATTATTATTATAATTAAATAAGATGCAAATTAATAATATTTCCTGCTTTAATCAACATTTTATAAAACTTCAAAAAAAAAACTTAATTCAACGCATACGTAATTTGGCTTTACTACTCTAGGGTTAATTTCACCAAATTTAGGAGATTCAGAGTTGAAACTTCTGACACATCCAGCCAATGTCACCATCGACAATTTACAATCAACGGTATTAAATTGCGAATTTAACAACCCGGTCAAATGTTCGTGGAAAAAAAACGGAAGTGTTGTAATCATTTCAAAAAGATACAAATATATCCACGCCAAAGAAGGACCCAAACGTGACTGCTCCATACAAATTGATAATGGAAATAAATTTGATTATGGTCCATGGATCTGCACTACCCAGGCTAACGATGGAAATGAAATACAATCCAACTCAGTTTATGTAAATGTCCAAGTAAAAGTCGAAGGTATGACGTATTTACTGTATGACATATTGCACGTACTTAAGGACGGGAAATTGAGCCTGTTTTAGTGACAAATTTATAACTAATAAATTTACTAATAATAATTTGACCAGAACTACATCTGACTACATGCTGATTTTGCTTTACAAAAAAATGGTAAAATCAGTATTAAATTTTAAAAAAACAATTTGACAAAATCAACATTATTTTTTTTTAAATGTGACAGATTTCTACTCGGAAAATGTGGAAAATTTTTTCTATGAAAAGATTTAGAATTTTGAAACTTGTTCTCTGAAAAGATTCAGAATTTTGAAACTTGTTCTCTGCAAAGATTAAGAATTTTTAAACTTGTTCTCTGCAAAGATTAAGAATTTTTAAACTTGTTCTCTGCAAAGATTAAGAATTTTTAAACTTTTTCTCCGAAAAGATTCAGAATTTTTAAAACTTTTCCCTCTGAAAAAGATTCAGAATTTTAAATTTTTTTACTCTGAAAAGATCCAGAATTTTGAAACTTTTTTCTCTAAAACGATTCAGAATTCTAAAACTGTTTTCTCCAAAGTGATTCAAAACTTTGAAATTTTTTCTCTGAAAAGATTCTGAATTTTGAAACTTGTTCTCTGAATTAAAAGATTCAGAATTTTAAAATTTTATCTTCAGAATGTGAAAGATTTTGAAAACTTGCCATCTGAGATGGTTGACAATTTTTCAAATTTATACTTGAATTTTTTATAAATTTGCAAATAGGCCCTTTTAAAAATAAGTTTTTAATTCCTGATATTTTCACGTGTCCGAACTTGTCCAGGTCTGGGTGAACCCTTATAAGGATTTTATCGAGTGACTTAGAACGTTTTTGTTTGTTGAAGGTTTTTACGCACCCCTAAAAATGTGATTAAACAACTGAACATGCATATTAAAATACTGAGAAAAATGCCATTATTTATATGGATTTTTAATTAAAATTTGCAGAGGAAACTACGACAACAGTAAAAACGACAAGCATTGGTACAACAACACCAACGAGCGGTAAGTTTTATAATATTTTGATATCAAAAATGCTATAAAATTGTAGGAGATTTTCATCGATCGATTGGAAATAATACTTCTTTCAATATTATGTTAACATACATGTATATAATACACTTCTATCACTACTTTGCCATATCATTCTGCACTTTCTTGGTGTATTTTCTTTTTGAGTAAATAGTACAGTTGCACAATATTTGTTAGCTAACCTAACATTACACTCGAGTGATAAGATATCGAAATTAAACATTTCGTAATGCGTGTCTAAACGCAATAATTTCATCGTCCATTTAGGAAATAAAACGCAATTTTATAGTTCAAAAACTGTTAAAAAAGTTAATTCGTTATTAAGATTGATTAACAAATAATTATAATATCATTCCGAAATTGATTATATTTTTTTTTCAATATAAAGGTGATTCAGGTGGTTTATCAGATAGTAAGTATTGAATTAATTTTTTTTATTTTTTCACACTTACTTATAAGTTTGTCATTAATATTTAACGGAAGATTATATTAAATCTAAGCATTGTGCAAGTAAAATTTGGCAAAGTTTGGGAATTCATATTACAGAGATTTTGTGGATTTCTTTGGCTGGTGGTCTCGTGGCCTTGTCATTGTTAAACACTGCGATCGTCGTCTGCTATAGGTAAAAAACTTAGATATTGTAGTTAAATATATTTGATATTTGTTATTAAATCAATCACTTCAGTGTTGATAAAAATCTACAATATGTACAATTATTTTTTACTACTTTTAAATTATGTTAATATTATTATGTATTAATCAATTTAAATACTAATTGGTTTTTAAAATTATCTCAAGTTGAAAATATGTTATGTCATTAAATACGCCGTACAGATATTATATTTGAAAAACCAAAATTAAATAAATTCTTTTCAAAATCAAAATATATCTTTAAAAAATCCAATAAAATTCGTTACAAAATCACAAAATGTCGCTACAAAATCAAAAAAGTCGTTACAAAATTAAATAAAGTGTTGTTACAAAATCAAAAAAGTCGTTACAAAATCAAACAACTTTGGTACATTAAAATTCCACGACAATGTGGTATTTAATACTCGTTATATAAAATATAGTTTAAATTTTTTTCACTTGTACATATAATTTTTAAATATTTTTTAATTATTCTTAACTTGCATACAGCGAATTACACAGTAGGAAAAACAAATCGTACAAATTAAGTGAAATCACGTGTGCAATATCAAGATGATGGCAATTTAATTTTACACCAATAAAGGCAATTATTTGGCACACGTAACTTCATGCCTGCCAAAAGTGTCCTTGGTCAAGCTTCTGTCTGAGTACCTCTATTACATTTTACTCATTTAAAGACGTAGGGCAAGATCTCGCCGGTCCTCCCGAAAAACAACACCCTCCAGCAGCTGCCCCACATCACCCATCGTAATAAGCAATAGGTCAGACTCCATGAGAAGGTCAACTTTGGGTCAACCGAACCACTGCGAAATTAGTTTAATGTCAAACTCAGCAAACGACGATTACATCACGCCCATTGCCATGGCAGAAATGATGGAAAAAAACAAAAATGGAGGAAAAAAGTACGAAAGTTTGTACGAAAAAGAGGACAGACGTCAATACGAAAACATGACCATCCACAACGAACCACCAATTTACGAAGAAATCGTAGATACGTACGATCTGAAATGAGAAACGAGACGCCGCCAGATGGCGCCACTAAAAATAACCTCACCGACGCTAGCGCCACCTAGAGAGGCGCTGGATAATATCAAAGACTTATAAGAAATGAAATTCTTTTAAAATTTTATGATAAACAAACAACGTCATTACATAAAATGTAGAAACATATGACGTAAGAAATCAACGAATCAACGTAATCTTTTCTAGTAAGTTTGTATTAAAAATATACAAATTAATCGGAATGATGTGAAATGTCTAAAATGTGGTGTAATGATATCATTACCATTACAGTGAAGTGTTTGGGTATAGAACATGAAAGAAATCAGACTGATGTGAAGTAATTAGAACTACACATAAGGGATTATTATAATTAATCGTACTGGGTTATGAATAGAATTTTAACAATGTATAATACTAAAAAACTTCCGGAATAATTTGAGTAATTTAAAATTGTTAACTAAACAGTATAGGATGCAATTAAATTTAAGGAATAATTTAAAATAATTTCGTAAGAGTGAAGTGAATGGAAACTATTTTAGAGCAATTTTAAATAATTATAGAATCGAATGTAAATGTTTTTTTATATAACTATTTGTAAGTTGTGACCAATTTAAATAAATTTATATTTCATCATAAGCACTATTGCGTTGGTCTCGAAAAGTATCCCCAAAGATCTATTTAAATGTTAGCTCCGAGTTACGAATTAAAATGACATATTCCCTCTTTTTTACGAACTCAAGTGACAGAGTAACAATTGCTCTTAAAAACAAGAATTAACATTACTTAACCTAACATCAACTTATTATAAGTTAACAGGTCGGGGATCTAACTTACGTTGAGTAAATTTGTGTAAATTGCATTTTTTGTATTTCATTTATGCTATTTCCAATTAGAAACTCTATATTTTACGAACATTTATGGATTCCTACATGTTCGTAAAAGCGCGAGTTGCCTGTAGTCGCAAATAAATTTTTAGATGGAATTTAAAATACTTAAAAAACCGAACATAATTTTAAATACATTTTAGAATATTGTTTAAACCAAAACACGTAATATTACAATTTATAGGCCTACATGTAAATTTAGACAAAATAAAGTTTTCATTTGCAAAACTGCGAAATGGTCCGGGTATTTCCAGAGTTTTAAATCAGATAATAACATCCTATGCTTCCAAAATCATTTCTCGGTAAACTCTTTTCGGTGCTATTTAATTACAGTTGCTTTTATTTCCTAAGTCATTCTCTACGTGTTTATTTGAACGTTCAACTAAAATTCGTGCTGCTTTAGAAACGGAAAGTTCATCGTAAAAGTACACAAATTGTGGCGAGTTTAGCGACGTTGATCTGCGAAAATGAATTTCCTGAATTTCTGCAAATTTGGAGCATTTGTTATTCTCGGCGTTGTCATTTGTGGAATTACGTCTATGCACCCGGGTTAGTTTGAGTTCAACATATTTTAATTCATAAGTAAACTTTAAACAACATTTAACTAGTGTATATTTAGAATATGCAGTATTTTATGCAATTACTATACGATATACACTAAAACATGTTAAGAGCGACCACCAAAAAAAATGCTGTGTTGGTCACAGTACACAGGCGGTCACTATACAAAGAATGCGTGAATTAAATTAAAATAATGAATGAACATGTACACTGTAATAGACGTATTAAAAAACCACAAAACCAAAATAGTACAGAATCATCATGTCCAAGGTGACAAACGTGACTCGTTTGCAATCTGGTCACTTTTTAAGAAACATTGGTAATGTAAAAAATGCAAAAAGACAACAAATTGGTCACTGTACACAATAGACAGGTGGTCACAGTCAATGGCAAATTTTCAAACTTTCAGCATTTTACGAAGTCAATTTTTACATAGCTATCAAACTAAGGAAGGTTTTGGCTGCTCTGAAGAAGTACCATAGGCTGGCTTCATTGAATGTGGAGAGATATTGTTCGAGGAGAAGGTTTTCATTTGTTGGGGCTGTCATATTTTTTGGGGTCTGTTGTGCAAATCGTTTAATTTTTAAACAGTGCAGTGAACAGAATATGGATCCATGAAAGGTTTCCGGTTCTGCATAAGGGACATAATTTAGAATTGTTAATAAAAATGTTGTTGGGGGGATATAAAAGTTGTAGAGATTTGTTCGTAGTTGGAAGAAAAAGCGTTTTAGGATAAAAGGGGATGGGTTGTCGAAGTAGGTTTGTCTCCTGTTTTGATCTGTTTTAATTTTTGAATACATGTAATGGGTATGCATTTTAGAGTTTTAAATCAGGCCTCTCTGAAGTTAGCAGAACAATTTTCCAACCTCAGGACAGAGATGATAACACTCGAAAGAAATACATCTTCCGAACTCCAAAATTCTCTAGAAAACTTTCGACAGTTTTATGACGCAAAATTGGACAACATGCAAACAGAGATAACCCAACTAAAACTAGCTCCCAACAACACAGAACTCAACCCCATATATCCTTTCCCACCACCTATAAATAATCAACAGGAAATCAGAGACATGAACCAAAAGCTAGAACAGCTTGACAATTACTCGAGACGGGAATCCGCTATAATGTTTAACTTGCCACCACCCGACTCGACTTCATCATGGGAATTAGAAACTAGAAAGATCTTCAGACTTATATCACTACCTGATGCAGATAATGTGAAATTAGAGGCGGTACACCCTCTAGGCCGACCAACCCATGACAAACCACAACCCCCTGTAATAATAAAATTTAACTCACGATCAGACTACGATAAATTTTTTTCCTGTTTTATTAAAGCAATCCCTCAACTAAAAACCAATCCTTCATATGCCAAACTATCGATGGAAAGAAGTTACTGCCGAACAACGGTAATAAAAAGAAAAATTCTCCTACCACACCTGCTATATCTAAAAAAATCCGGACTCAATCCAAAGCTCAAAGACGGGACTTTATACCTTAATAACATACCCTACTCAGTCGATCCACAAAACAACATAATATATCCTCCTCCAACTTGGACACTCCCAACAACCATACCACCCCCCCACTATACACAGTACAGTACATCGCAAAGCAACAACTATACCCAAAACGTAACTACAACCCCTGGCCTGACTGACCCAAATAACCTCCAACTAGGTGCTTTCCCCCAAACCTCCCACATGGCTAGTCAAAATGCACATCCCTCCAACCAAAACCTTGACACACAACCAACAGGAACAATCCACCAAATGACTTCACTAGCATTTGCCACAAACTCCAACAACCAACCCGGACCAACTCAAACCAGACAAACCAATTCAAACACCAACCACACATAGCAGAAAAATCAGCTTACCGAGGAAAGAACCATATCCATCTGTGGGTGGAACATACGAGGGATTCATAATCTACTAAATGACAAAGAAGCTCTACTATTAATAAGAAAAATGGATGTGTTTTGCTTATCTGAAACCTTCGTTATGCAACCAACCATTTTTCATATGCTACCCCATAATATAATATTCTCCCCAGCAAAAAAAAGAAATAACGCAGGAAGACCAATTGCTGGCATCATCCTGGGATACAACAACGAAATGTTAAAGGAGGCACAAAACCCCATAATCCACGAAAATTGGATAGCTAGCAAACTTAAATATATAAAATCAAACTTCCATATTTTTATCATCGCGGTATACCTCCCGATAGCAATCACAAAAGACCTCAAAACACAGTTCGAAAGTTTGATCCTATCTATACCAAAAAACAGCCCTTTGATAATCATCGGAGATTTTAATGCACGCGTAAACTCTGTAAACAACAACCTATATACCTACAACTCAAACCCCCGAATCCTACCCATAAGATCCTCGACCGACAATACCACTAACTGGCAAGGAAAATGGTTGGAAAAAATATTAATAGCCCATTCATTTACTATATTAAATGGAAGAACAAATTCCGATCCAACAGGAGCCCCTACTAGACACGACCACATATCCTACAGCATAATCGACCTTGCTATTACCAACGACACCCTCCTCCCAACAGTTGTAGACTTTGAAGTAAACCCGATGATCATTTCTGACCATTTCCCTATCATAGTCAAATTAACTTCAAATGGGCAACAACTACACCATAATATTGTAACTAGAAACGTATACAAATATATATGGAAGCCAGAAACAGAACGCATCTTCCACCATGAACTCGGCGTAGCCCTGGCACAACCTCGCGATACCACCGCAACCGTCAGTACAACTTACACAAACTTCCTGCAAACCATTAACAAGCTGGCTGAAATGCTCAAATTAATAATGCAGAAAAGCAAACAGGCTCCTACATTGAAATGTTCCCCATGGTTTAATGAGGACTGCAAATTAGCAAAACAATATCTTAAAGGGCAGGCAGGACGATTCCTCCTTCATCCATCGCCCCTCCACTTAGACCTCCTAAACCTTGCTAAAACAAGCTTCAAACGACTATGCATGGACACAAAGCATACTTACTTAAGCAACTGGCATAACAAAATTACCAACTGCAAGAATTCAACGGACTTTTGGAGCACAATCGGCAAATTTAAAGCCAGATACACTCAAACGCCCTGTCCTATTACTAAAAATAGCTGGGAAAAACATTATGCAACGGTATACTCACCACCGGCACAGCAACCATATAAAAAACTAAAGTCATACTTAAAAAAAATTAAAGATAAGATGGCACACAATATAGAAAATATAAACGAAAACCTAACAAACAATATAACCATGCAAGAACTGGTTTATGCAC
>JAQGBX010001161.1:0-26938 GCA_034698745.1 Megaphyllum sjaelandicum | reverse complement strand
TGTGGGAAACCATGAAAAACCACAATCGAGGATAGCCGACCCGGGAATCGAACCTGGGTCTACCGAATGCAAGACGAAGATACTAACCTCTAACCTCTGTACACCTTGCTTCTTAAACACTTTTATGATCTTATGATTCCAGGATGAACCTGATAACAACACTGCCACCAACATTCCTGACCATTACATCGAGCGTGTTGCCGCAATGTCCATGGTAAGTCCCGCAACCAATATTGGAGAACATGTGGTTGAAATTGATTTAATCATTATGGTCCACCTTAGCTTCTTTTCCCACGGGATGAAGAAGAAGTTGCGAACCGCACCAAAGTCCTTTCTAACTTGAAAACAGCACTTAGGACCAAACCAAACAGGTGACACTAAAGCCAAGATTGTCTAATCAATGTATATTCCCAAACATCATGGAGTTTAATTTTGCCAATTTTTGAAATACTGCTAGTTATGTGCTGCGGTTTCTGGAATTGGACGGTCTGTCATGCCTTCTTCACTTTTTGAGCAACATGGACTATGAGACTGCTCAGAGCTCCATCCACACAGCCACCATTGGATGCTTCAAGGCTTTAATGAACAATTCTGTAAATGACGTTTTAGACTTCTTGCTTACGAGGATGATGCTTCATAACTTGGAACTGATAATGTTGTCATTTTTTAGAATGGCCGAGGACACGTCCTGGCACATCCCAACAGCATTAACGTCATTGCGCAGAGCCTGGGCTCAGAGAACATCAAGACCAAGATTGCGGTCCTGGAAATCCTCGGAGCAATTTGTTTGGTGCCAGGAGGTCACCGTAAGGTGCTAGATGCAATGCTGCAGTATCAGAAGTATGCTTGTGAGAGGACGAGGTTTCAGGTAGGTAAAACAATTTTACTGTACCTGGTGCAACAACTTGTTGCAGTGAAAGTCTATCATTTTTGTTCAGAAAATGACAAAGTCAATCAAGGTATTTAAAACATAGTTTCAATGTTGTATTTTTTCTTTTTCTCTAATATTTTTTTTTTTTTTGCTTTAAAACTCGTCTAGAATGTTAATTTCCCCAACATAAATCAAAATGTTTTCAAACATGAGGCACATTAATTTATCTTTAAATTCAGGCGGTTATCAGATTACCACTGAAATATCACAGTGTTCCATTGTTGATGGAAATTCTTTTTAGAAAATTGTAGAAATATAATTTTAGACTTTTTAAGGAGATATTTAATATGGAATAACTCGTTTTATGTGATGTAAAACAGGACATTTAGAAGTAAAATCAAATTCAGACCATTTGTTGAAAATTTGAAATTTTCTTTAGATTTGTTTTCTTTCTTACAGCATAACAAAGTTGAAGTTTCTGTTAATGCAATGAAATATGTTCTGTGATGCATGCATAATTACAAAATTTGCATGCAGTTCATTTACATTTTTATTTTTTATGACAGGGTTTCCCCCAGACCTGGAAAACTTGGAAAAATTAATCCAAAATTAATGTTTTCACGTGCTCAGCTCATTAAATTTTCCCATTATAAATTTTAGAAATTTTCTCTAATTTTAGTGGACAAATCTGCCAAATTGTCAACATTTTCTGAGGTAAAATTTGCACTTTGTGAACAGTTTTCAAGGACAAATTTGCAAAATCTTCAACAGTTTCCAAGGTCAATTTTGTAAAACTTTAAAAATGCTAAAATTGTAACATTTTTTTATGGTAATTTTGTATTAATTTTTAAAAATGTTCGTGTGTCGATAACGTTGGCAAATGTCAATTTTGACATTGTCACTGGTCAGGGAAATTTGTTTAAAAACCTGAATAAGTCAGGGAAGTTGAACATGAAATTTCTATGACAAAAAGTACCGATAGAATCAATTTACCATTGTGCTTTTTGGCATTAGGATCTCCTCAATAATTGAAATTTGAAGTTGAATGGCAGGAATGCAGAGGTATCAGACGAGAAATGTTTAACTAATGATTTCCAAATGATCTTTTGTAGACGATAGTAAATGATTTGGATCGGAGCATGGGTGTGTACAGGGATGAAGTGAATTTAAAGACAGTGGTGATGTCCTTCATTAATGCGATGCTGAAGTACGACCCTGGACAGGTGAGATAACGACGGAGATGAGTACTCTCTGTACGTACTATATTGTAAAATATTAAGTCTTGTGGAAATTCATTACTATAGTATCATCTGGAATTCCGCATCCATTTGCGGTACGAGTTTCTCATGCTCGGGATCCAGCCAGTCATCGACAAGCTGCGTAGCCACGAGAATGCCACGCTGGATTTCCACTTGGACCTCTTCGAAATGGTTAGAAACGAGGATGATAAAAAGCTGGCCAGTCATTACAAAGATATTCGCTACGACTCCAAAAGCATCACATCCATGTGCGAAGCCCTCAAAACTAAGCTCAGTCACACAGCAGCCTACCCTCATCTTTTGTCGCTTTTTCAACACATGTTGTTGCTAAATGGTAAGTCGGATTAATCACTTCTTGAATGAAAATTGTTGGGATATATCCAAAAGTATAGAGATTGGAAGTATACTCGTATTTCCGTAATTATATCTGGCAGAAGTTTTCCCAAAAACTAAATATTTTGTGCAATAGGTTTCATTTAAGAAATGATTTTAATTACTAAATATTTTCTTTTGACCAGGTTTGATGAGCTACCTGGCAGCTCACTGTAAAATTTTAAATTGTCCAGTTTGATTTTTCGAAAAATAAATAATTGTGACTAAAATTGTAAATCAAACCTGAAAAACTTTAGACGTCACTTATTTATTCATGAATTTGTAGATTCTTAAATTGCTATTTAATATTTGTGACAATAGTTTTGTTTTAAGGGATGATTTTAATTACTAAATATTTCTTTTGACCAAGTTTGATGAGCTACCTGGCAGCCTACTGTACAATTTTTGCAATAATTGTGGCTAAAATTGTAAATCAAATCTGAAAAACTTTAAACGTCACTCAATTATTCATGAGTTTGTAGATTCTTAAGTTGCTATCACACACAGTATAATGCAAAATGATTTGTCAAAATCAGTTAAATCAGTGATGATTTTAAAAATGTTAGCGCATATTTACTAATGACAGGAGCAGTTTTTTAAACTAAATTTTGTTAAATTGATCAACATTGCAGGAGAAAATCGTAGAAATTATTGATTCTTATGTTATGTATTTTTGCACAATTTTTGTAGTGGAAAATCGTGCAACAGCGCAGCATTATTTGCTGATTGATAGGCTTGTCCAGCAAATCGTCCTTCAGAGTGACAAACAGAACAATCCAGATGTGGCCCCCATCGAAATAAATGTCAATAAAATCGTTGAATTGTGAGTATCGGAGATGCTAATGATGCAAATGGTTTTACATCTGGGTATTCTTTCTTGACATTGTTCTCGCCGCTCCAGGCTGGCCACCGAGGAAGAATTAAGGGCGGCCAAGGACAAGGCTGAAACTTTTGAGCGGGAAAATTCTGACCTGATAACCAAATTGGAAAAGAAGGAGCAAGAGTATGACATCAAAGTTCAGGAAAAGGTCATAGAAATGAATTTTGATGTATGCTTCCGAGATGGTTTCTTCTACAATTGTCTCATCGTGTGATTTTTATCGCTCCAGGAGGACATTGAAATGGATTTGAACAAAACTCGCGCCAAACTGGAAAAAGAATCTGTCGGTCATTTGGAAGCCAAGCAAAAAATTGCTGAGTTGGAATGTAGAGTCACCGAATTTTCCATGCTGGTAAATCAATCACACTTTTGCAGTTGTTGTTGTTGTTATTATTATTATTGTTGGTGGTGGTGATGTGTGCTTGGTCTTCGAAAATCTTATAAGTCTGCATGGGCAGTTGAAAATGAGATTTCCAGGAGAACCCTGCTATTTAACACATGGACATTCATGTTATGAAAACGATTTGCGGCACGTATGATGTCCATAAAGATGTACCTGCCATATCTAAACAGTCTTGAAATATAATTACACCAGAAACTAGATAAATTTTGCATAAATTTCTATTAAAAAACCCAATTTAACACTAGAACATTCGTGTCATGAAAAAGATTTGTGAAACGTACGTTACTGTAAAGATGTATCTGACATGTTTGCACAGTCTTTGAGATAATTACATCAGGCTCTGGACCAGAAATGAATTCTGCATAAATTTCTATGAATAAAACCCTATTTTACACACACAGACATTCATGCTATTAAAGATTTGTAGAACGTATGATGTCCGTAAAGCAGGACTTTGCCTTTGTGTTTAAAAGCAAAACATTCCAGTTGTTTATGATGTGCCTTGTACCCTGTACAGCTGGAAAATGAGAAGGCAGAACGACTCAGGCTAGACCAACTTGTCCAAGGTGGAAGCCTTCCAGATGATGCCAAAGTGGGACTGCAGTCCGCAGCATCAAACATGAAGATTCCAGAATGCAGACCACCGCCACCACCCATGATGCCTGCATTTACAGCTGTCAAAGGCGGAGGTCCTCCACCTCCGCCACCTCCAGGACCACCGCCTCCACCTGGCATTCCACAAGCACCTACTCAGAGTAAGGCTTTTAGAGACTTTTAATGCAAAGAAACCAATTGGGCCTTGTGCTAATCAAATTTTGATGATAGGGTTTCCGATGCCAGGTCTTAACAAGGTCGCAACGCTGCCTAAGAAGGATATTCCAAAATCCAGAATGCCCCTCAAGTGTTTCAATTGGGCCAAGCTCCCTGATGTAAGCTAGCCTCCTACTTTTTGATTTCTTCGGTACCTATTGACTTAACGTTGTCTTGGCCTAACTGTAATCGGTCTGATTTTTAGAACAAGTTAGATGGAACTGTTTGGACAGAATTGGATGACGCAAAGCTCTATGATAAAATGGATCTAGAGGACTTTGATAAAACATTCTCGGCATATCAGAAGCACCAAGTGAGTTTATAATATTGTTTTGTTTTTTGCCTAAAACTTTGAAATGTGCTTGAAAGTTTTGGATGTTTCATTTTGTTTTGATTTTTTTTTTAAATTGATTTTAACAATTGATCGTATTTGGCCTCATGGCAGCATAATTTGTACTGCAGTTGAAAATGGATATTTTTCAAAATGTTTTAAATTCCTCTTTAGTTTAAAATTTTTTTAAAGGTATTTAAAAATCAAACAATGAAAGGAGGGGTGGCTAGCTGAAAAAAATTTAAATACAGTATAGGCCTATGTGTACGGTAGAACTACATGTAATTATTTGGCCTGGGGAACATTTGTTTCATATATTTACTTTTTGCCAACCAAAATCTTTAGAAATTGCTGATTTTGATTTCAACAATCTTTCCAAAATTCATAAATAATTCTACAAGACTCATAATTTACAAAAATAAATGATATTTTTCACTGGCAGTGTCCCTTTCTCGTAATTCTTTTCATTTTATTTTTGTTAACTTTCTTGCATTTAAAAAATTCAATTTGCTCGAAAATTTACAAATAAGGATATCTAAAATAAAAAATTATGCAAAAATAATGAAATTTATTCTTGGACATGCCGTAAGGCATAATTTCCCTGGACATGAGCAACAATTCGGCATTCACAGAAACAAAACTACTAATGAGATTTGACATTCTCTCACTTTCTTTTGAGATTGGGTTTCTTGTGTTTCAAAAAATTAAAATAAAACCAACGATTATTTGGAAAGTTTGCCATTTTCATCTGTGATACTGAAATGTCCATGGCTATGTCAGCTACTCATTGCATTATTATTATTTATGCATAATTTTAAAGAACGACGTCACATCTGGCGATGCCGTGAAGCAGCATCAGCAGGGCAAGGATCGCATTATCTCTGTAATTGATGCCCAAAGGGCAACGAATTGTGGCATTCTCCTGAAGAAGCTGAAAGTAGATGTTATGGACATCTGTCAAGCTATCTTGAGCATGGACAAAAAGGATGAGTTACCAAAGGATATGATTGAACAAGTATGTCTTTTGAGAGATTGTTTATAAAAGGACAAAATTGCTGGTTTTACATTCCTCCATAATGGACATTATCTCTTTTAGCTGTTAAAATTCATTCCAAGCTCTGGAGAGAGGACTCTTTTGGAGGAGCACAGTGAGGAGAAAGCACATTTGACCAAAGCAGATCGCTTCCTGTTTGAGGTGGGGCGCATCAACCATTATGAACAAAGGCTGAGTACACTATGCTTCAAAAAGACATTTAATGAGAGAATTAAAGATGTGCGACCTCAGATCGTAGGTAAGGACCTTTTGCTTGTAGGTCAAACTATTGCCACAGTTCCGTTTTTAAAAGTTTTTATTGATTATTCTAGAAAAGATTTTTGACGTTGAGCATGGCTTCACCGCTTTTTTGCAAAGTCTTGGAAAAAAGATTTAAATAATTTTAAAAAAATGCTTGTGCAGGGTTCTCCCATTCCTGAAAAACCTTGATTTTTTTATTTTTTAAAAAAAGTTAGGAAAATTCAACGTGGCTAGCTCTGGGCTCATTTCCAGACTATTTTTAAATTATCCTATTACAAATTTGCAAAATTTTCAACCTTTTCTGAGTACAAGTTGAAAAACTTTAAACATTTACTGAATATGAATTTGTAAAAATTAAAAAATGTTCTCAAGCTAATTTTACATATTTTACTTCTGATATACATTGCAATGACTTTGCATGGAGCTGACTGAAGGCAAGAAAGGGAATATTCTCGGAATTTATAAAATTTAACCAGGGGGTCAAATTTCAAAAAGACTGGAAAGTCACGAGAAAAACTTAATTAGCAATTAAACGAATATTTATACATAAGAGGGAATAAGTCACCGATTTCTTTACAATTTTTATTTATTTTTTTCGTTTTTTTTCCGAAGAGCTGGACAGATTTCCAGTCAAAATATTTTGTGTAAATAGCAGGGTACCCCCTAACCTGGAAAAGTCAGGGCCTATTTTCTGAGTAAAAAGTTTCAAAATTTTACGCGTGTTTCAAGTGCAAATTTCCTGCGTTTTCTGGGTGCAAATTTGCAAAATTCTCCACGTTTTCAGAGTACAAATTTGCAAAATTTTACACGTTTTCCGACTAATTATTTAAAAAATTACCCACGTTTTCAGAGTACACATTTTTTAAAAAAAAATTCTTCATGTTAAAATTTTCAAAATTGTCATTAGTAAATTTTTGACTTTGCCAGGGAATTTTTTTTTTTAAACCTGGAACTAGACAAATCACGTTTTTTAAACTTTTAAAACATTTGAGCAAAATATGCTAATTTCATAATTTTCTCACTCTATAGCTGTTCTGGAAGCCTCCAAAGAACTACCACGCAGCAAACGCATCAAAAAGATTCTGGAAATGGTGCTGGCCTTCGGAAACTATATGAATCGGGGGCAGAGAGGTAACGCATGTGGGTTTAAGTTGGTCAGCTTGAATCGTATCAGGGATACCAAATCGAACGGAAACAGCAACATGACCCTGCTGCACTACTTGGTGGAGACTCTGGAAACTCACAACTACAGCAAGGCGGAATTCAAGAAGCCTTATGAGTTGGGGCAAGATGTCCAGCATGTGAAGAAAGCAGCCAAAGTTCAGTGAGTAAAAATGGATGTTTTTTTTTTTTTTCAGACGAAGCCTAGAATGGGCCGTGGCTATCGATTCGAAATGCGGCACATTTTAACACTGCGTTGATTTTTATTTTTAGAATCGACGAATTGGACAGGGAAATGAAATCTTTAAAAGCTGGATTAAAAGAGGTTGAAATGGTAACGTATTTAATGCATCATCGATCTTAAAATTGGAATATTTCTTAAACTGGCTGCCGATTTCACAACTCTTATTGATATAGGAACTAGAATATCACCGTAAACAAACTGCAATCACTGGGGATCAGTATGTTCCAGTCATGAAGGACTTCATCACTACAGCTACCTACAAGTTTTCTGAACTGGAGGAACTGTACTTGGACATGAAATCCATGGTAAGTTACATTATCATGTTTTCACCTTGTACAAGGGGTGCTCATTAAGTTTTCTCAATCTTTTTTTTTAAAAAATCGGCTGAATGAAATTTGGTATTTTTCCAAAGAAAATTTATGCTAAAAATATTTTAAATTAAAATTAAATAATGTAAAACAGAAAGAATAGTTGGATCGATATTGTAAAAGTGGCATTTCTGGCGTAAATTTCAATGCTCAGTCGTTTGTGTTACATATATAGTATTTTTTTTTTTTTTTTTTTTTTTTCCATTTTAACACTTCAAATGATAGGTGTGCATTTGGATAGTTTCAAAAAATCAAATTGCAAGTTTTTTTTCAAAAAAATCATGTGTGACAAAAAAAGATAAAGATAGCAAATGTACACAGATTACTAAAGTTTTGATTGGTTGCTTGCAGTTTGAGAAAGTCGTGAAACGCTTTGGCGAGGATGCTAACACGGTGAAGCCACATGAGTTTTTTGGAATTTTCGACACTTTTGTCATCATGTTCAATGAAGCTAAACGCGAAAATGACGAGTTCAAGAAGAAAAAGGAAGCGGATGACAAGAGAGCAAAAAAGGAAATCGAGGTAATGATGAATTTTTAAAGTGTATTATTTGTCCACTTTGTAAAACTAACTCCTGTAAATGTTAAGGCACTATTCATTCTTAGCAGTATGCAATATATTCGTCAGGGTACCCCCAGACATGGAAAACCTGGAAAAGTCGTGGAAGAATGAATTATTTTGAAAAAAAGTCAGGGAAATTCAATGTTTTAATGTTGTCAGAATCCAACAATAATGCTTCTGCATGTTTGGATATATTTGAAAAATTGTAACCTATTCTAGGGATAAATTGGCAAAAATGTCAATAGTTTCTAATGACCAGTGTGTAAAGTCTTAAGTTTCCAGGGATAAATTTGCAGACTTGCAAAATTTCCGGTGTTTTTTTTTTCAAGACAAACTTGCAAATTTAGAAAATCTTTCAACAGTTTCTGAAGACAGACATGCAACATTTTCCACGTTTTCCGAGCACAAGTTTGCAAATTTGTAAAACCTTTCGTGATACTAATGTTCTAGATTTTAAAAGCACAAATTTTCAATTGTTTTCAAGTAGAGATTTGTAAAATTTTCAACAGTTTCCGAGAGCAAATTTGCTATATTCTCAACCTTTTCTGAGTTCAAATTTGCAAAATTTCATGTGTAAATTTTCCAAATTTTTTCCTGCTATGTTTATAAAATTTTCAATTTTTTCATGCTTTTTTCATATTCCTCAATTCTCATTGGTGAATTTTTCAAAATATTGAATTTTGTCCTGTGTAACTTTTGCAAAATCTTGGATAACATTGGCATGCCAATTTTGATATGGTCATTGGGTATGGAAATTTGTTTAAAAACTTGGAAAAGTCAGGAAAGTTATATTTGAAATTTTTGGGGAAACCCTGTTTGTTGAATCCATTTAGAGCTCTCACTCGAACAACAAATAAAGTATGCTATGAGTATACTGTATACTAAGTCATGCATTTTTCTGGCAATATTCACTATGTTTTGGCTGTTGTTTGAGCTATTGCCCTTACTGGACCCAGCATATGCTGCTGAGACTGAGTACTGACTTCATATTTAATTTTTTTCTGGAACATGTTAATTTTACCTTTTTTTTATTCTCAAAATTACTGAAGATTTGAGATAATTTAGCAAAGTAAGTCGGAATATTAATCATGACACATTTAAACAACTTTATAGAACTGTCTGTTCTAGCTTAAAAAGAAGCAACAGGAGAGGAAGGACCTCCTAACGGAGGACACAAAAACAGCAGCACCATTATTAAAGAATGGCACCACCAATGGCTACCGCACCGTGAATGGCGCAGAAAAAGCCGGCGAGTTTGATGACCTCATCTCAGCCTTGCGGACGGGGGACGTCTTCAACGAAGACATGGCCAAGTTCAAGCGACCTCGGCGTCGCATTGGAAGTGCCAATCAGTCGCCTACTCGTAATGGAGGGTCACCGGCCCGGGAAGACAGCAGGGAAAGGGACGTGGGCCGCATGCTTCGCAAGATTATCGCCTAGTTGCATTTTAGCCTCTCAGGTAAGATGTTCCAGCAAGTATGCTCACCACTTGTGGATTGTTGTACTCTACGAGATGTGAGTCATGTCCAGATTACATGTGCTGACTGCTTAGAACTGGTCAGGTTTCAGAGGTTGTGGGTTTCTTGAAAGGGCAAGCAGCCGTTTGAAAAGACCTAACTTGGTTTCAATTCACTGCTGAAGATAATCAGATCCGGCGCACTGGAATGATGGAATTACTAAATGCGGCGCCGTATGTGAGAACTATACCAAATCTTTTGATCTTTTGAGTATGTCAGTTGTAAATAAATAAAAATGTATAATACCCCAGGTTTATGTTGAACATAGTCAAATGTACATTTCAAAAATGGTTTGACTTTTTAAACTTTTGTCTACATGTATTTTTATTTATTGGTTTTCTTGAATATTCTGATGCATACAGTATATTACATAAAACCAGCATTCCTGATATGGTAATCGAAACAAATAACTTGAATTTTAACATTTTATTTAAACAGGTTTGTGAAAATGAAACAACCAAATGTGGAGTTTTTGTATTTTTTTTTCTACCTAGAATTTGGAACAAATCGTGCGCTAGTTTAGATTTTTCAAAAACAAATTTCTTTGTTATTTGAGTCGAATTAACTTGAAACTAATATCAAACAAACTTTTCAATTTATTCGTTTCACGAGAAGTTCTAACTAATGGAAAATTTGATGAAAGATCAGGCTTTTTATTTCTCACATTTGTATTATAAACATGATCCCATCATATTCACAGAAAACATGATCTATTTATAAGTTAGATTTCAAAATGGCTGCTTGCGATGATCGACTGGAAATTCAAACCCAAATCTCGAAATGAAGGCGTGTGTATGGTTCATTGGATGGAATTTTGAATAAGCATAATCTTTTCAATTTTTGGGCACCCTTCAGATTTCACCCTAAAGTTTTTTCATTATTCGGTGTAAAATGGCTCGAACCTCGAGGTAAGGGCGTCGAATATTTCATCATGTTTTTTTTTTTAAATCAATGCCGCTTATCTACTCCGGGCAACCATCGATATCCAGGGGTCAAACGGAAGTAGAATATATTGCGATCACATGAGAGTAACAATCCTTAAACTGCTAGTCCTTCATTGTATAAAACATTCTTTCGCCACCCGATGCATATTTTTAGGCGATACCTACGCCAAATACTGTCGTGATTGTGGTTCCCTCGTTTGCGTTTTTTTTAAATTATTTATATTCTTATGTACAAATTAATTTTGAGGGCTTTGTCCCTACAAGATGGTGGAGCCGGAGTCTTCGGAGCCAAAATTAACCCCCTATCCCCCTTTTGTCTTTTGTTGATTTTTTTTGTGTAATTATATGTGCCAATGGCTATAAGCCGTGCGTGAAAGCAGTTATTTTATCAAGGAATTTTCGAGTTCCAACAACAATTTTTTATCATCATTAATTTCCTCTGCTTAATAAATCGCATTTTTTAAGTTTCACTCTTCGATAATTCTAAGTGTTAAATCGTGTTTTATATGTAAAGTAAACTTTTCGCTGGCCTTATAATTGGCAGAAGTGCAGTCTGGTCTTCTGGTTGAAAAATTGCAATTTCATATCTCACTTTTTCACTGCTATGGTATTAAATCACACAGCGCCCTCTGTAGCCCAGTAAATCCCTTTAATAATCAGCCAGTAATGCATGATATCCAATATTTAAAACTCTATAAACAATCGACCATTTTTTTCTGAAAACTCGTTAAATTTCCTATGCAACGCTATGCTTACTATTCGACATAAGCTTGTTTTTCTGTAAATTTGAATGATGACATCAATTTCATTGCTATTAATTATGCAAAAACCTTTTTACTGTTTTGAAATATTTTTTCTTTAATTTTAACAACAAATTATTTTTACACATGAAGTTGCAAAATCGAATTTTTTTAAATAGTGTCTCAGTATGCTTTATTAGTTAGTGCAGCAAATATAACATTTCTTTAAAAAATTTGCCTAAGTTGTTGCAGAAATTCAATTATTTTACAAAATCAATTTTACAGCCAAATTATAATTGTCTGATTTGCATCAGTCATTTAAAATCTGCGACAATGTAAAATCAGTATTAGAAAAATGTGTAATTTCATCATTTTGAAGTGACAAATTTCACAATAATTTGGGACCGACTTTTATGATTTATTGTTTTGAAAATTCATGAACTTGGTGCTTTATAAAGAAAAACATCTTTTGTTTTTCTTTATAATTGAAGAAATTGGAAGAAATAGAACTGAAACATATAACAAATTATTTATTGATTTTCAACTGCTAAGAACAGTTGGTTATTGCAAACTAGAACTCATTTAATTTAGGTCATTATGAACTAAATTTTCTGCAGAACTTACCAATGTGATGATAAACTAGTTAGTCTTTATACCCAGAAGTTAAATCATCATAATTTATTAGGTAAAAAATAACCAATTGACCAGAAATTAGCAAATTCTACCAGTATAGGAGAGTGTTTCCATACTTTTTTTTGCAATAGAATTTTCGTTCAAAATTAACTTATGTTTTAAAACTTCTGGTTGTTGTCACATAATCCATGCACTGTGTTAATATAAATGTACTTTGAAAGATCTCCACCATTTATTTTTCACGAAAACAGCAATTTTGATACTGTTTCCATACTTTTTTTGCCAAGTGTAATTGCTTTTGAACTTGCTTGATGCAATATTTGATGATCACATTGAATTGATTTGGGGCAAAATACTTTCTTGTTATAAAATTTAGAAACTGAAATGTTAAAAACAGAAAACGAAGAATCTTGACTTTGTAAATTGTAATTCAAATAGTCTACCATTCTGTCAGCAGCAAATTCACAGAACAACATGAGTAATTTGGTGAAGAATCACGTTTTAGTGAAATCTGCCATTTTTTTATGTTCAAATTTTCACTTGCTTGCTACTCGTACGAAAAGTTTACTTCTGACAAATTGTTATTAATAGTAAACGAGTCAGTCGTATTTTAAAACTTGTGATTTTTAATGACTATAATGTGCATTACTTGGTGTAACAATCCCATTGTCTTGTGATATATTTCTCCTGTCTGCAAATCGTGCACAAAATTTGTGATTTCTCCCAGGTATATTCTCAAACGAGTTCTGAACCTATTTACGTTACAATGTGCTCTTATTCTGAAAATGTACCCCCAAAGTGGAACTAAGTGGTGGCATTACGTATTTATACTGTAGTTAGTGTAATGCGTGGTACTTATATGATCTTGTAAATTAATTGTCTGGTATTTGCTCTATATTCTGCTGCTGCTTTAAAAAACAAATGGTCTTAATTGTGACTTGTCAAAGGCGGTCTAGATTACTTCATCGAATCCTTAATTATTTTTCAGGATCAAAAATTTCATTTTTTTGCAATAATTATCACTTTTCTAGAATATTTATTTTTTGATTTTCAAATTTAAAATCATTTTCAATACATCAACATTCTGATTTTATCTAAATTCACCTATAACTTGATGGACAAAATTAAATCTTTTTTTATAAACCCTAAACATGCGATAATTTGACTGACAATCTGGCAATTCATAATGGTTTATAACAAATAATATAGTAGGTACGCTCCATCAAAGTTCCATAGGATGTTACATGTCCATGGCAAAAAAGTAACCCTTTTTTGGTGCATTTTTTAAAGATAGATTTACTAAAATTATATTTTTTTGAAAAAATTATGTTATATAGATAAATGTATAACAGGGTTCCTCCAGACTTGGAAAACCTGGAGAAAGTCAGGGAACTTGAAAATGTCTGGAAAAGTCAGAGAAGAATGATTTATTTGGAAAAAGTCAGGGAAATTCAACGTGTTAATGTCACAATTCAAATTTAATGCTTTATGAGGTTAGCTCAGGGCCCATTTGCAAACTTTTAAAAAATATTCCCAGTAAAAATGTGCTAAATATTCAACAGTTTCCAACTCTGAGGACAGTTGTCCATGTTTTCCAAGTATAATCAGCGATTTCAGATCACAGCTTTGCAAGATTTTCAACGTTTTCCGATTTGTATTACGATAAGTTTGAAAGTATGGCCAATTTTGCAACACTTTGTTGCAAAATATTCAACGTTAACAGAGTAAAAATTTGCAACATTTCCAAACTTATCGTAATACAAATTTTCAAAATTTCCAACCTTTTCCAAGCATAAATTTGCCAAATTTTTTAACTATTTTCGAGGACAGATTATCCTAACTTCCAGTCTTTTCCGAGGAAAGAAATTTCAAGATTTTCAATATTTCCTGAGTAAAAATTTGCAAAACTTTTACATTTTTTGAAGACAATTTTTCAAAATTATCATTAGTAAATTTTGCAAAATATTGCATATTTTCCTATGTCGATTTTTCAAAATCGTGAAAAACATTGGCTGATGTCAATTTTGACATCGTCTTGGTTCGGGAAAATTTATGTGAAATTTTTTTGGGGGGACTCTGTTACATGTATTTTTATTTGTTGTCTATAGAATGAATTGAATTGAAAAGTCTAAAACTATCTTCGAAAATTTCCATACTTAACATTAGGGGTACTCGGACAGAGGCTTTACAAATGACACTTTTGGCAGTCATGAAGTCATGTGTGTGCAAAAGGAATGCATTATGCATTGATTGGCTTAAACCAACTTTATGCAGTGGACTTATACTGTATACAATGATAAGGTTAAGCTTTTCAGGCATAATTAGTTAGAAGGCCAGGTATCAAAAGCCCATGCAGTGTTCCCTTTAAAATACCTACATGTATCTTGTACATGAAGTCACAGATGTAAGTTACACCATATAGAAATGTTATTGTTTATAGACACTCTTGACAGCACTAGCAAATATACTTAATGAAAAATCACTAAACATTCTTTGGGCAGTTTACAATGATGATTGCATAAGCAATGTTTGGTAAAATATTGCAGTTTTTTACTGTTAGCACTAGAAGACCTCCAAAATGTGACGACACTGCTACATAACATGTGCATTCAGCTATTGACTGCATATTTTACAGAGTTATGTCTGTTTTAATATTTAATTGCTGAATTTGAAATTTCTAAAATTTTCAAATTTCAAAAAATTGCAACTGTACTTCTAATTTCCGAAATTCGACTAGCATTTTGTTACATTTATGAAAATTTTGCTGTCAATGTTTCCTCAAAATTCAAAGTGTTGCTTATAATGTTTTAGTTCACTTATCTTAAAATTAAAAAAAATAATTTTTTCCAACTCCACTTAGTATTGAATAGAATTGGACTTTAATTTTGAACATATGTGGAAAAGATATATCTTAGGTAAAAATGAGTTTTAAAAAAATATAAGAAACACGTTGAATATTGAGGAAACATCTGAAATTGCAATTGAGCGAAATTTCCCAAAGTTCTGATTTTTCGCTGCCCATTTTATAGGGCAATTGTCAGTGGCAGTGATGGCTGGAATTCAGCTATGAAATGTCGTAATGAAGATTTCATGAAAATCACAAGTATTTTACAAAATTCATTATACTGATAAGAAATTTATATTTCATAATCAAAATCCGGTCTTAATCCTTGGTCTCATAGATGTCATCGATGTTGTAAAGAATACCGCAAAGATAGGAATGTACTGTAGGGTAAGCTCAAGCTGAAGTTTGGTAAAAAGGCCATGTTTTGTGGGCCAGCGAATATATCAGGGAGCATATTTCTTGTTGTGGAAAGATTTCCAGAGGCCTGTTAGAAATTAGTGAACATGGCAAGGGAACGCGTATGCAATATCTTAGATAGACACGCTCAACCCGTTACCGGTACGAGTATTAATTTAATGTTTTCGTAAGCAATTTTGAAATGATACTGTAGATGTTAGGGTAAAAATATGTAACGTGTATCCTGGAAGCAATTTTCCTGTGCAAGAAATGCCCCATTTCTAGCAATTTTCACCCTTCTCGCATTGGCTGACACGATGTTCTTGTCTGCTATTCCATACGTAGCCAGTAGCTATTTACTGAACATGTACCTACGTGAGATTGCACCCTCTACGCAGTTCAATTCTGTTCCCATGTTTAGTGAGGCTAAAACGTTTTGTCGTAATTCGTGATAGGGCCAAAGTTGGTGGGGATATTTCAACTTGTGATATGTTTGGCAAATTCTCAGTGCATTACGGAGTGCGATGTCCTCCCACCACTTCTCTTCGTTTTTTGTATCATTGGCCGTGCAAAGCTGCAGCTTTTCGGTTCCTTTCGGAGTTTTGTACAAGCGCATTTGCTGGCTTGCGAGCCTTTTTTTATATACCGATCCGGATGAACATTTTGTGAAGCATCAGGCTATTTCAGTTTTATTATATTAAAAGATGTTTTATACCGTGAAATGTTTAGTCTCTTTCGTCTAGCACTCAACGTTTGAATCTGAAAAACTGCTTTGCAGTAAGGTACCAATTCCTACAAGCAGTTGTTAATGTCCATCTTATTTGGTACATTCTTATATTTTTAGCTTGATCTCAAACTTCATCTTGATCCGTGTATTTTATAGTTTGGAAAACGGGTCATTGTTTCGCTAAAAGAGGCTGCTATGGAATCTTTGCATAGGCTTGAAATACGGTAATTTTTGATTTCATTTCTCTTTAAGTATAAACATGGGTTTATAAAAAGCTTAATTTTCATTTACTTTTGATTTTTACCGAACAGCATGACAGAGACAAAATGAGAAAATGTGCAGGAAATTTCAACCAGACCATCAATGTAACCAAAAAGTTTAAAATTTCTTGGTTATAAGTTTTTACTTTATTGATTATCACTCATGAAATTTTTTTACAAATTATGCGTCAATTTTCTTTTTTTATTCACCGAAACTTTTTTAGGTGCCTTAATTTAATTGAAAAACCATATACGAGGGGTATTCATGAAGTTTCCACAAACATTAAAAAAAACCGGCTGCATGGATTTTAATGGAATTTTCCATCATTCCTGAACATAATTTTAATTCAAAATTAGATGTTTCAAAAATTGTACGTGCATAAAATTCGAAAGCAAAGATGGACTCCGAGGAGGTATTGGCTCAGCAGCGGTCACACCTTCGGTCTATTAGTGGATTGAAAAGTTCGGAATTGGACAGACAACTGTGAAAGATGCTCAGAAAAGTGGACGCTTTGGAAGCTTTGGCTTAAATGCCAGCCAACCCAAAATGGATTTTTTTTTAAAAAAAAATAGACCTCGTTTAAATGTGTTTCTACCGAATTTCATTAAAATCTATTCAGCCGTGTTGATGATTGCAGAAACTTACTGATCATCCCTCACACAGCAATATGAAATTGGGCTAGGTATCTTGAGTGTGGCCAATTTTAAGAACTGTAGCTGTGTTGTTTTTTTTTTTTTTCTTTTTTTTTTCAAAACTACAGGTATCAAAAAGTTTCAAGGCTACTAATAAATTTTCAGTTTCTTTTTCTAGTTTTACAACTTTGAGTCTTTGGTTATCCCTCATGAAATCCCTCATGTTAGTCCTATAAAAAGCATAATCAAAATTTTTAAAATCTGGGATGAAAGTTCTAGATTTTCAATGCATATGGTAATTTGTAACTTCTTTGGCAAACCGGTATATATTTTTTAATATGCAGAATATGCTAAATTCTCTGCACAAAACTGCTTCTTTCAGAGTATCTAACCATCTTTCTAAAGAAAGCTTACCCAAAAGAACTTAAATTGATGTTAGCCATTTGTTTTATTGCACAAGTTGAGTTTGATGCATACAGCGGTAGTACAGGAAGATGATTATGCAAATCAGGAGAAAAATAAAATGGGGAGTGTAGAACCATGGCCAAATGAATGGACTAACATTAACATTGCAACAAAAACTAGGTAATTTAAACATTGAGGGCCGCGATATGGTATATTCGCTCTAAACTGGGATAACTTGTATATCGTAACGTTGATGATTTCGATGATGAACAGGTACCGAGAATAGCATGAAGAGGAACAACTCGTGATGCTCTGATTGCTAATCCTGTGCAGATAATCCCAACATGCCGAACAAAACGTTGGTTTTTTGGAGAATTTATAATTTTTCGCGAGCATAACGAGTTCAGGAATGGCAAATTAATACAAGAAAAAAGGAAAACTTATACTGCTGCCGTACAGAAACGTGCACGGCAAGCCCTGAAAGTGCTGAAGGGTATCTACATGCACACTGCATGAAATTCTGCACGTGCGAGCCCCCCAAAGCCCACAGTTTTAAATATCAAGCTGGCCCCTGATGATGCACGTAAGCACCTAGAAAACGGTGAATTTACACGTAAGCTCAGAAGCAGAAACACGAGCTAGGATAGGACGGTTGTATTTAGAGGTCTCTCTTCGAGGGTGGTATCAGATGAGGAGGCAGCTCGGCGGGCAAGTCATGTCCGTCTACCTTCACCTTGATTAAGTGCATGGCTAAGGCGAATTCGTCCGAGTCGAGCATGCCATCTTTGTCCACATCGGCCAGTTTCCACACCTTGCCCAGCACTGAGTTGGGCAGCTTGGACTTGACCATCTCCGCCTTGGCGCTCGCACCTGTGACCTTCCCATCGATGGGATTCAGGCTCTCGAAGGCCTCGTCGTACTTGTAACGGTCCTTGCCGACGATCCATTCTGGCTCACCATATCCAGCATTAACGCCCTCTCCTTTGCCAAACCCAAAGGGGTTGTCGATCTTCTCCTGCATTCCATCAAAAGCGCCGCCTGGGAGAGAAAGACCAAGGATTAGCATAGTTCAGAGTGGCCACATGTACACCTGTCTCCTACAAAATTATGGTTATTTCTATTACTACAGGCATTGGTTTTAGCATTGCCTATTCTAAATTGATTTTCATCGTATTACAATTAATGAGAAATACCTAAGTGTTTAATTATACTTCTTGAAAGAATCCCAAGTTGTCCATCTAGCTTGTATGCTAGATATTCGGGTAATTCAGTTCAAAGATTCACCATTTAGCGATATTGTGTTTCGCCAAATTAAAAAGGTTGTACAATGTCTTTTTGACCAAGATATAGTATAACCAAGTTTTTGACACTATCCATCAATCTCATACAGCAAGAAACTAGTGGTCATCTATATTATATGCATAAAATAAGGCACATCAGTACTGGTCAGTATATTCCCTTGACATAAATCAGTTTTTCAATAATTGCTTTGCTTTCTAGCTGTGTTTCGATACCATGAAGTGGAATTCAAGTTGTCTATTCAGAAACTGTTGGATATAACAGTTGCCATCGTGGAGATATGTCATAACTAGTAAATAAGTCTTCTCATTGCTGCTCATGCACGCCTACCTTTTACTATTGGTTCAACAGTCACCGCCGCTTCTTCGTGAGGCACTTGGGACATCAGTCGAGCGATGTCTTCGGCAAGCATCTTGTCAACCGTTTCAATCAGCCGTGGCTTCAGTGGGCTGAATTTCGTGAAATCATGGTGAACCAGTTGTTCCTGTAATAAAGAGGAGACCGTGAGCAATAGTTGGGGCTCAATTCTGGAAGTCTTAAAAGATCCGACAAAGCTTCCTCACGGAGGTAAAATATGATCCTTAGCTTTTCAAAAGGTGCACTTGCCTGCATGCGTTTCAAATCTGGGAAGTCCCCAGGTGAGATCTGATGCTCTCTTTGAATGTTGCCATAAATTTCCGCCAGGGACTTTATCAGCTCCTTCTTTTTGCTATCCTTACCGAACACGCTAGGCATCCCCTTGTGGAGGGCGCTGATGATGTACGCATTTACCTGGAAGAGATAACCGAAAATTGAGTTAAAAATGAGCACACTACTGCGCGTAGTGCATTTTCACCAATTTCCTAAAAAAAATTATGTCGAACACCTTGTTGTCTTGGTGAAACAATTCTAATCTAAAGCAAATAGCACCTGGCTTGCGTGTTCATTGGAGCATTAAAGAATGGTGCAATAAAGAACGATTCAGAAACAAGTAATTTGGAGCAGAGAAACCAAGCTCAACGAATTAGGAGATTCGAACAAAAGTTTTTCTCACATTTGTGTTGCACGGTTTATCAAAATACAAATAAATGCCTGCAATGGCAGGCACTCCCAGACCTGGAAAACCTGCAAAAGTCAGGAAAGAATGGCTTATTTTGAAAAAGTCAGGGAAATTCAACGTATTAATGTTGTTGCATTGCAAAATTAATGCTTCTTCATGATTAGCGCAGGACCCATTTTCTGAGTGCAAATTTGCAAAATTCTCCACGATTTCCGAGGATACAACAGAAAAATTTCTCACGTTTTCAGAGGACAAATTTGCAAATTTCTCCACATTTTCAGAGTAGGCCTACATATTTTTTTTTAAAAAAATTTTCTATGTTAATTTTTAAAATAGTCATTAATTTATTTTACAACATAATTAGGGAATTTTCTTTTTAAACAGTGGAAAAGTCAGGAAAGTTGAAAATGAAATTTCTGGGGGAACCCTGTTATACCATAGTGGTAGCCTAAATTTTTTTTCCATCATATTCTGCTCAATTGTTGATCAAAATAAAATTAAACTCCCGTTTTTCAAACCTTCTCCTTGATGTTTTGCTGCATTTATTAATTTTAAAGTGATGGAGGAATGTAAAAAAAATCTTGCTGGTTTGAAACTTCATGGCAGTCCCAAAAGCTAAAAGGCTGACAAACTTCCGACTCGACTCAGCCTTCCTCCCCCCTCATTTATCTTAAAGTGTTTTTTGATGCAAGCCAGAGGAGCGTTTAGGCGGTTTAGCTGACAATGACCATATTGTCCTGCAATGTATATTATTCATTTTTATTAGGTCGTCTTACTTCTCGCCTTCTTGCAAAGAAACGGTTTCTGGCATATTTTTCTCGGCATGTGGGCTCCCAACATGCAGCTCTGTCGCAAAAAAACTAGGGGATCAGTTATGGGTCCATAGCTGCAGGCAGTCCATGCTTCTTCCAGCAAAGTGCATGAGTCATATTGCTCTGCACATATACAGATTCACTGCAAGTGACCAACTATATATAGTTGGTCACCATGGGCACACATTGCCATTTACCATTTGTTGTCCCCGTTAGATTTGATCAATACATGTTTCTGGGGGAAATATACTGGACGGCCCAAAAGTCTCTGAACACTTGGGCATATACATTGTACAGCTTTTTGATATGCAACTTTATTCACAAAATAAACAACTTGGTCCCATTAATCTGGGTTACCCCAGAAATTTCATTTTCAACTTCCCTGACTTTTCCAGGTTTTAAAAAAAATTCTCTGACCAATGACAACGTGTTAAATTGACATTTTCCAAAATTGACACTGGAAAATATATTTTTTTAAAAATTTACTAACGACAATTCTGAAAATTAACATAGAAAAAAAAATTGCATGACAATTTTTTAAAATGGGAAAATTTTTTAAATTTCTGCTCAGAAATAGTGGAAAATTTGCAAAATTTGCACTCGGAAATCCTAGAGAATTTTGAAAATTTTTACTCGGAAAACGTGGAAACTTTTGCAATCTGTAGCCTACTCCGAAAATGTGGAAAAGTTTTGCAATCGCCGTTACGCTAATTACGTTGAATTTCCCTGACTTTTTAAAAATATACCATTCTTCCCTGACTTTTCCAGGTCTGGGGGAACCCTGTATCTGTACATGGGAAATTTCCCATTACATCGAATTAAGCCATTGTGGGGCATCACGCGCACTTTTTCAGCATCCTGACACTCAACTTCAGCCTAAACGTAAACATTATTACTATAATTAATAATAATATGATCAGCACAGTCGTGATTGACCTGAAGAAACTTCGTATGTCAACTAGCGCCATGATTTTCAGACGAGTACATGTACTGCTTTTTGAGAAGTCAGATGCAGACATTAGCATGGACCAGATGATGATAGATCCTGACCAGTCTCCAGACAGTTGTTTTTATGCACAAGCAATGTCTAAGACGTTTTTTTTTTAATATAATAAATACAGTAACAGATTATTTCTTATATTAGGCAATCCTCGTTAACGGGACAATTCCTGACGGCACTTGGTTATGAGGATTGAGCCAAAATCTCTTCTACTGTTATTTTTCAAGTATGGCAGTTGACATATTTGCAGACCTTTTCACAGGATAATGGCAAGCCAAATCAATATACACGGGTATGTCATAGGCCTATACCTCGCAAATAAACAGCAAAACGAAAGCCAGCTGATCTCAACAGCAACATACTGCACAACTCATGAATTTATGCTCGTTTATTCAACTTGCTGCACCTAAAGAGTTTGGGGAATAAGTGTTCTCTAGTCTTTACACCCACATGCCGGAAACAACATTGTTGTCATTACTATCCCATGCATCATGATGTCTGATGCAAGAACAGCGCGCCACCGTCATCGTTTTAATTCATCAAAATTGAGAGATCCTAGGCTCCATACAGTACTTGAAAATTGCTTCTGGTAAAATGCCAGACGTTGCTCAACTGCAGCTGAAGACATGCTGGTTTACCGAATTAACAAGTTCACTTCCAGGAGCCGCACGGCATGATTCACCTATTTAAGAAATGCATTTTTAATTGTTTCTTCGCAGTTTGCAGTACCATATTTCAAAAGCTTTCTTCCGAACTCTGCTTCGGATAGCCTCATAAATCTTGGCCAAAAGACAAGGAAATACGATTGATGAAATAAGAGATGAAGATAAATGAGAAAAAGGAGGGACCAGCATTTAAGCAAGAAAAAAGAATGGACAAAATGTGACAAAATGAAAGCATGAAAATTAACAAGATTGAAAATTGTTTCACAAACAATGACCAGAAAGAAAACCAACTGCAACTGGAAATGACTAATGAAAAAGGACTATTTAAAGGGAAAGGACAAGCCATGATATGGTTCCCCCAAGAAATGTCCTTTTCAACTTCCCTGACTTTTCAGGTTTTAAAAAAATTCTATGACCAATGATAATGTCAAACATTGACATTTTTCAAAATTTACTACATGTAATACAACTTTGAAAATTAAAATAGAATAATTAAAAAACAAATTTGCATGAATACATTTTTAAGATTTGACAACTTTGTATTTGGAAAACGTAGAAAGTTTTGCAAATTTGTACTGGGAAAATGTGAAAATGTTTCCAAATCAGCCCCTACTACACAATTTCCCAAAGTCATTCTTCCCTAACTTCTCCAGACATTTTCAAGTTCCCTGACTTTTCCACGTTTTCCAGGTCTGGGAAACCCTGCATGAGAAAGAGGCATAAACCATTCTGAAGTTTTGGAAATAAAAGGTAACCTATGCCATAAAATATCTACAAGGAAGACAAAAGACGAACTACGAGAGAAAAAAAATAGGAAATCCTTTTGGAAATTATCAAATCCCGTTATGGACTGGGGCAAAACTGTGGGCGTGCCGCCCTAGGCTACATTGCACCTATTAATTGAATTTTGAGGTTGCTTGACTGTCAGTCATGCATTGCAAGCATTTGAATAGCCTAACCGTTAAATCTCGGGCAGTGCACACACAAACAGGTGGCTAATGAGCGGAACCAGGAGACTCCTGCCAAACCCATGAACCTCCAAGCTGCCAAAGAACCTTGCACGAAAGTCTTCATGGCCATTTTGAGGAAGAAAATGGCATCCTGACTGTAACCACCTGCAAGTGGTACCAGCATCACTTTGCTCGTACCTTTTTTTTTCAAGACCTTGTAGAAAACGGTGTATTTCAAAGCGATTCCTGCCTACAATTGAACATGCCGAATCGTCCAATCATCGCCTGGCCAAAACAAGTTTAGAAACAGTTTTAAAATAGAAAAATCTGAAGGGAATCCTCCAAATTCTCCCCATTTTCAAAGAAAAAGCAGGCAATTTTTTAAAGCTGCTGTCTACTGCAGCGATGTCTGTGAAAAGCAAAAAAAGTAGACCTACCGAATTTCCAAAAGAGGGACATGCCTACAAAATGTAAATTTAGCAGAACTGAACACATACAGCTACAATATTTCCTATAGTAACAATTTTTTTAAGAACAGGCATGGCTTGATGCTCCAAGAAATTTTCCTGTTAATACCTCCCGAAACTTCCTGTTCATGACGACAACATGAACCTGTTTCCGTGAAAGCGTCGCCCAAAGAGCAACCGTTCCTGCACAAAGGCAACATGCAACTGCCATTTTGGCAGGAAGTGTTCAGAAGTGCAAAGATGCTTTTCGGACTATTCCAAGTTGGAAAGCAGGGATTACCGAGCTAATCTGCGGCTAATATCTGAAACGAACCAGCTTTCGAAGTTTCGTACAGAGCTATTCTCATTTCCATTTTTGCAACCAACATTTCCAAACAGGCCTATCAGTCGTGAATGGGTTATCAGTCCAATAACGAGGTGAGCCCGAGTCAATGCACTTGTGCGGACACTGCTGGCACATTTAGGTGTTGGTGGATGACACGTCTAATTGCTCGAGCAGGCGCATTCTGATTCACGTGGCTAGACAAGACGGTTACTTCATTAAACAGCAATTTGGCAAATTTCCTAGCCACATGGGCACAAAACCAACGCCTGACATAGTTGCCATGTCATTGTGCACTCTAATTCCAATAGGAGGAAGCATACTGTCAATTAATGTAAATTTCGCACCAGTCTGAGCTGCACTTCGGGGGGAAAAACGTTGACCATTATGAATTCTTCTAACATTTTCTTGGTACTTACATTAACATTCCAACATCTATCAATCACTTCTGGCTAAGATTCATATTAAGGCGTACAAGTCGACATTTCAACAACAAAAAAGTAGGTCTACCTTAAAATCAGGAAAAAGAAAACTATGCGTGAAATTTATCCTATTGCTTAGACCAGTGATTCTGGACCCTGGGCATGAGGACCAGCACCAGTCCGCGAAAAAGTTTGGAGGTCTGCTCGGCATCTGATTATTTTGAATAACCTTACAATTTTCATCTTATAATATTTTATTTTAAAACTACTACCAAAATAACTACCTAAATAATGGCCTGTATTTCTAATTTAGTGGTGGTAGAAATATTTTTCCTATTTCCACAGTTCCGCGAAATATTTACGCAATTATTAGGCTACCTGGCCACAGGGGTAAAAAGGTTGTTAAACACTGATTTAGACCTCAATTTATATGACCGAATTCATTTCTATTCAGTTAATATAAAATTTACAGTTAATTGGATACAGAGCAAACGGCTCTGGATTTTTTAGAATTTAGCTACAGTGTACTGCTGCCACCGACTTCTGCTACAAATATTGATCAGTGGCCATAGTAGTGAACAATATCAAAGTAACCCACCTTGGCCAGCCTGGCTCGCTTGATGAGGTCGTTGAGCTTGCGCAGGGCAGCGTTTCGGGGCAGGCTCTGCAGATCCTGGAACAGGTCTTGTTCCTCGGCCTCGAAGAGTTTGCGGTTGGAGTCGAAGCGCAGCGGTTGGTCCCAGAAGGAGCCGATGTAGACGCGGGCCACCTCGGGCGTGTTCAACACCTTGCCCAGCGACCACATGAGCGCGCCGTACACGCGCATGAGCTGCTGATGGTCCACCATGTCGGCCTTGTTAAGGATGATGCGGATCTTGTCGTCGTGGCCGCGAAGCGCCTCGATGCTGCGCCGGAACTCGTCCGAGATGTCCAGCTTGTGCGCGTCGAACAGCAGGATGATGCGGTCGACCCGCTCGGCGAACCACTCCAGCACGCCGGTGAAGTCGTAGCCGCGGTCCACCCTCTGCTTCTCCCCGGACAGGATGCCCGGCGTATCCACGATGGTGATGCTGTCCAGCACCGGGCTGTTCACCGACGAGCACTGGAACCGGTTGAGGAAGGCGTTGCCGAACTTGGACAGCGGCCGGAACTGCTTCTTGGGGTCCACCACCAGCGCGTTGCCCGGCACCACGCCATCCTGCTCGCCGTACATCACGGCGATGAAGCGGTCCGTGGTGGGCTCCGGCCCGATGCGGATGCCCGGGAAATCGCGCTCCAGCAGGTAGCGGATGAACGTGGTCTTACCCGTGGAGTACTGGCCCACCAGCAAGATCATGGGCTTGGCGTCGAAGTCCGGGTCATCCAGCTTGGGCGAATGGAAGTCGTGGAAGTGGTAGCTCTCCTCCAGGGGCAGCAACTTCGCCTTGTAGATCTTGCGCAGGCCCTCCACCACCGTGTTGTACACTTCGGGCTGCTTCTTGCGGCTCTCATCCTTGTCCAACCAACTGAACATCTTGGAGCCTAGGTCGTTGGAATGCGAAGGACTGACGGGGGGCGATGGCTCGTTGCGGCCTAGGGTCGGGAAGAGGCGAACGAGGGGTTGGGGAACATCTTGAAACTGTTGAAACGAGCGGTTTTTTTTTGGTTTTTTTTGCTGGAGCAAAAGCTTTGGTTTTTTACCTGCAGTACCAGAAGTCCCTGGAGCGGCGAGGAATGTGAGGATCGGACGCCGATTAAGACTGCGAACGGACGGATTCGAATCTGGATTGTAGGAACATATCGAACGTGTTCACGCCCTCCCGACTGCTCTGCTGGAACGCTTCTCTTTCAGCTCGCGGTCACGTACGTGGTCGGCAATGATGTCATCGTCCGGAGAAGGAGGGACTTCCCCGAAAATGACGCGCTCTATGTGGGGGACGACCACGAAATCTGTTACAAGTTAATGGCGGTTGATTCGAATTTGTTTTGTCAGGACCCGTAAACACCTAAAGGGACATTGAAAAAGGACGTCCTCATGAAGGGGTAGGGGTGATAGGTTGAGTCAAGGACACATTGTGGACAGGGGGAGGGAGGGGGATTGACCAACTCGGACGTCCGCTTGATAAAAAGAAACAGGGTTCCTTCTGCCCTAGAAAAGTCTGAGAACTTTAAAGCTTGCAAACTTTCACATTTTCCCAGTACGTATAATCTTGCAAAATTTTCCCCCTTTTCCGAGGTCATCTTTACAGATGTTATAAGGGGGTACAGCCCTTATGGATTTTACGTCAGTGAGGGAAAGCCCACTGGTTCTTTCTTTCAGGTCCTACCG
>JAQGBX010001160.1:0-26940 GCA_034698745.1 Megaphyllum sjaelandicum | reverse complement strand
TGGTCCCCCGGGGCATCCTCTCCTACCCCTACCTTCCTAGCTGTGCCTGCCCCTCCCCATACCCTCCTCCTTGCCTCCCCATTCCTGGCCCCAGTCGGGCTCCCTCTTCCCTACCTGCACCCGCCCCCCCTCCAGAGCCTAGCCGTTCAGTTTCCCGGGCCCTGAGCCCCATTATGATGGGCCCCCGTATGGTCGACCGGGCCCTCAGCCCCATTTGCTTGCAAGACGGTCACGTTGTCACGAATGACACGCCGGCCACCCAGGGCCTACGTACCCGTGTCATCCGTCCGAGCCGTCCTACGGAGGTCCTCCATACCTTAGCCTCCGAGGCTTGTGAGCCCTTGCGCAGATACTACGTCGAGGCCGGCATCGAAGCTCCCCACGCCTCCCTGAAGATTCCTCCCGCCGAGTTGCCTGCACTGATGGACGTGGAACTTGGGGAGATATTCCCTGCCGTAGGACCCACACCCTCCGTGGATGGCGCTCACGAACCAGCTGATGGAGCCACAAAGAACGTTCCCAAGTCCGAGAACATCGAGTCTGATCGCCCAGCCTCCCCTCCCCCTCTTCAGCTATGCGAGGTCGAATCCTGCATGGTCAGGGCCATTCTTGAGGGCCCCCGGCCCTACGATGGGCCCCTCGCTAGGCCAGCTAGCCCTAGGTCAAGCCTGGCCCGCGAACAACGGCGCTTCTTACGACTCCGACAATCCCCATGGCCCTGCGTAGCCCACAACCCTCCTGGGACGGGTTCTGTGGCCACCCGCGAAAGGGCTGCTCGCCGAGCCTATGCCTGCCAACAGCGCGAAGAAGAACGGCATAACCCTCCGAATTGGAAGGATGATGCCCGTCGGGCATCCTCCTACTCGAAGTAAATAAATCGAAACGGTTCGTACTACCCCTTTCTCCCTATTATCGTCCGGTCCCGACCCAATACTTTCTGTACACGTCGCATCTTCGATCTCGTTTTATCCATCTTTCTCTATTCTTTTAGGTCGCAACGGAGTGCTCCCTCTTAAGCAGAAAGATGTGATGACCCTGGCGACATTCCTGCTCGATTGCACGACGGCATGCCTTTCCCGGCCATAGGTCATGGCCCGTCTTGCATCTTTGCCACCAGAGGGGTCCCCAGGCCGGGGACCCGAGGTTACCTGGGAAATTCTCCCAGGATACCGGGCAGTCCTGTTTTCGATTTCGGTTGCGTGAGACCTTCGTTATCTTTCTCTTTTTTCGAGACTCCGCCTTTTTCGAGCCAACCTTTTGCTTTCGAGTCTCCTTTCAGTTTCACTTTTGCCTCTCATTTTTTTTTGGGAATTGTTACCCCCGTTGTTTTGGCCCTCGTCGGCCCTCCTTTTTAGGGCTATCGGAGCCTCTTATCGTGTCGTGCTACACGCTCCCTTCTCGGGATTTATGTTCTCCTGGCTGCCGAAGCCCCGCGTTCGTACTTTTGTATCTATTTCTTATCGGAAAGATTAAACTGTTTGTTTCGTTCTCTGCACCAAAAGCTGTCGACTGTCTCCTTGGACCCTTACAGTTCTAAACTAACTTGCTGTTGAATCTGATTGACAAATATCCATTTCTAACTGACGTTATAAAACTGACTTGACATGTGCTCAGATAGCTTTCAACTATTGGCGGGCGTCGTCTGCTAAAACCGACCCCCCCAGTTTAGTTTATATTTTTGGCCACTTGGTGGCGCGTCATGTCAACCCATGCTCAGTTCCATAGTGGATACAAACTCTATTCCTCCCGATTCTGATTTCCAGATCCCCCAAGAAATCAAAAAACGACTTCAGACACGAATTTGTTCCCCTTATCCGAAATTTTTGAAACTTTTGAAAATTAAACAATATATTATTACTATGTTCTCTGAATTTTTTCAGATTTTTTTATTGAAAATTAAAAGATTTACGTAATAATTTAATTAAATTTCAACAGGTCAAAACAATGGTATAAATTGTGTAAACTTATTTAATTTTGGGATTTTTGTATTCCACAGGATGTGATTTATTAGATAGATGCAAAAAAGATCACTTAAAAGCATTAGAAATTCATTAAAAATAATGTAATTGTTAAGCCTTTTTTCGCTATGATGCTCATTATTTTCAAAATGCTGTAATTTCCTTAAAAATGCCAGTAGGATGCACTGCAAGACTGCATTTTAAAGAGGGGCAATTCCTCTATACACCGAAGCATTGCAGTGAAACCAAAAGTCTATATTGTGTGCTTAATTTAAATTGGAATTCGCTGGTTACAATTGTAACCAGTATGCCTGGAGGGGCTATAAGAAGGGTGACAAGCCCTTACTAGAGACAATCCAAGAAGGCCGTTTGTACCAGATTACGGGTGAAATCAAACCTAATGCTAACCCAAGTTTTAGAATTTCAGTGCCAGTTCCAGAGACTGAAATCAATGACAACAAGGAGGAGAAGATGTTCGGCGCTTGTAAAATGGGAGCTGATTCCACCATGTTATGGCACCGTAGATACGGGCATCAACACGTGAGAGGATTGGAACGTTTGATGCAGCTTGAAGGAACAAACGGACTGGTCATCAAAGCAATAAAAGCGGATCTGGTGTGTGAGAGTTGTGTTTTAACTAAATCAACGAAAACTTTGTTTCAGAATGCGGTGGACATTAAAACTGTTCATCCCTTGGAGCTCCTTCATATAGACTTATGGGGACCTGCTCAAGTGCTGACACCAGGGAAAAATCTTTATGCTTTTGTCATTTTGGATGACTTTTCTCGCTTTAGTTTTGTCTTCCCGTTACAGGAAAAAACGCAGGTTTTCGACAAGTTTAACCCTTTCACTGTCGAATTATGATTCCCTTATCCAAACTTTTGAAACTTTGGAAAATGAAACAATATATTATTAATATGTTCTCTGAATTTTTTCAGATTTTTTTATTGAAAATTAAAAGTTTTGCAAAATGTCACTTAGAAATTTCAACATCCCGAAACACTGGCATAATTTGCGCTAACTTATTTTTTTATGACTTTTTTTTTAATCTACAGAATGTGATTTATTAGATTGATGCAAAAAAATCACTTAAAAGTATTAGAAATTAATTTAAAACAACTTTGTTTTTAAGCCTATTACCGCAAATTTCTTGAAAATCTAGCTCCATGTTTTGAAAATGCTTTAATTTCCTTAAAAATGCCAGTAGAATGCACTACGAGCATGCATTTTAAAGAGGGGCTATTCCGTTATACACTGAAGCATTGCAGTGCAACCAAAAGTAAATTTCTGAGGGGTAATAAATTTATGAATAGCTGGTACTTAAAAGTACCGGTGGGCATGAAAGGGTTCGGTAATGGCTACGAAGAAAACGTCAATTAGAAAGTTGTAGGGCGTCGAAAAATTAGTTTAATGACTCCATTCGCGACATTTAATTATCGATGGCCAAACAACGAATGACTTCTGGGCTTCTTGTACATTTGCACACATGCATAAACACCTCTAAACACCATATTTTTTTGAGAATGAAACTACCTGACTTTCCAGGTTTTTCCAGGACAATTTTTAATTATTCCATGACCATGAAAATTAAAGATATCACCTCATATTTTAGTTTGTGTGGACTCAGCAAACCTATTTATTTCTAGTGAAATGGTAAAAAAATTAAGCATGAACATTTTAAAACATTTGTAAGAAATAAAAACTTAGTAGGGAAAACGTGGACAGTTTTGCAGATTTTAATTCGGAAGAACGTGGAAAATGTTGCAAATTTGAACTCAAGAAAAAGTGAGAAATGTTGCAAATTTGAACTCGGGAAAACGTGGAAAATTTTGCAAATTTGGACTCGGGAAAACGTGGAAAATTTGAACTTGGGAAAACGTGGAAAATTTTGCAAATTGGAACTCGGAAAAACGTGGACAGTTTTGCAAATTTTAATTCGGAAGAACGTGGAAAATGCTGTAAATTTGAACTCGGGAAAACGTGGGAAATGTTGCAAATATTTTAACTCGGGAAAACGTGGGAAATGTTGCAAATTTGAACTCGGGAAAACGTGGAAAATTTGAACTCGGGAAACGTGGAAAATTTTGCAAATTGAACTCGGGAAAACATGGAAAATTTTGCAAATTTAAACTCGGGAAAACGTGGGAAATTTTGCAAATTTTAACTCGGGAAAACATGGAAAATTTTGCAAATTAAGAGGTATTTAAATGGCCGACAGTTCACCGAGATGAGAGATTCAATTCACTCTCTCATTTGTAAAAGTCGTTCACACTAAGACAGAAATATTCCAGGACAAATTTGAAAAGCTCCATGACTTTTCCAGGTTTTTCCATGACCTCCTCAAATTCCCTGACATGTCAGGTTTTTCCAGTCTGTTGGAACCCTGTACGCCACAAAATAAATGACTTCCGGGCCTCTTGTACGTTTGCCCCCATGCATAGCACCATTACGTTGCAGGAAAGCTCTAGAACCTGGTTTATTTTAGGAATCGAGCTTTCCTTTAATGTAGGGGTGTTATGCACGGGTGCAAACGTGCAAGAAACCCAGGAGTCATTCGCTGTGTGGCAATCGATAGTTAAATGTTGCAAATGGAGGCATTAAACTAATTTTTCGACGTTGTTCAACTTTCTAATTAACATTTTCATTGTAGCTATCACCGTTTAAGAGATAGGACCTAAAGGCCCTTGAAATGGACCTTGGGGCCGTATGTTTTGGGCACCATTAAATTCAACGCCCCGTGGTTCCTATATGTCCCCATGGTTTGAATTAATATTTGTACACCCTTTCTGGAGATTTAGGGGCTGCAACAGACTTTATTCCCATGCCGTATACTAACCTAATTTTAATTTTAATTATGTTCATTTTGTTTAAATAGGGACTCGATCTGTTACTGTCGCCAAAGATGGAACAGTACCTAATGCACTGCTTAAAAAGTAACGAGTCTTAATTTTGTTACTGAAATCGAGTAATATTGAAAATGCAATAAAATTCGTTGGAACGATTATACGGGCAGTCCATAATTTACGTGGACACATTTTTATCACTTTTTAACTTCCCCCCCCCCCATCTCCCCTAGGTGGACATTGGTAGACAATTATGGCCCCCACCCCACAGAATTTACACGTACACTGCATACTCCCCCCATTTCCATAAATGTGGATTTATGTTTTAGATTCTGTATGTTATATTTACAGTATACATGTGTACCTTATTATATTTGCAGGGTTCCCCCAGAAATTTCATTTTCAACTTCCCGGACTTTTCCCTGATCTTTCCAGGATATAAAAATTCCCTGACATATGACAATGTCAAAAATTGGTAAATTTTTCAAAGTCGACAAAGGAAGATATTTTTCCAAATTAACTAATGAATGCAATTTTAAAAATTAACAGAAAAAAATTGAAAAAAATTCCACAAAAAAAATTGCATAAAAATATTTTTGAAAATTTGACAATTTTGTATTGGGAAAATGTTGAAAATATGTACTGGGAGATTTTGCCATTTTTTCCTCGGTGGTTCGAAAAACGTGCAGAATTTTGCAAATTTGCCCACGGAAAAAGTATAGGGAAATGTTTCAATTTTGTGCCCTCGCAAAACTTGGGAAATTTTTTTAAAATTTTTAGTCGGAAAATGGGACTGCAACAACATGATTACGTTGCTTTTCCCTGACTTTTTCAAAATAAACCATTTTTCCCTGAGCTCTTCCTAACTTTTCCAGCCATTTTCAAGTTCCCTGACTTTTCCAAGTTTTCCAGATCTGGAGGTACTCGATCTGATTTATTAATGCTTAACCATGTTGTTTTAATGCACTTAGCACTTAGTTTTTTGCACTTAGCTAAGTGCAAAAAGAGTGCATGTTTACCGAGTTCTCATTTGTAATTTGTCTAATGCTTTTTTATGTCAATTATGGGCTTAAACAATCAAAGTAACAAAATACATGAATAAAGTCAGAAATCTAAATATCGATTCTCAATCGGCATTGTAGTGTCAATAACGTTAAAGTAGATGTGCTTTTTTTAAACTTGTTCATATTGTTCAGCTTTTGTATTACCTTTTTAAAGAACCATCGCATTTATTCAGACAGTAACCACGGATATAATTATAAAACGTGGAAAAGTTCGCAAATTTGTACACGGAAAACGTGGACAATTTTGTAAATTTATCTTATGAAAACGTGATAAATTTTGCAAACTAATACTCAGTAAAAGTGGAAAATTGTGTAAATTTCTACTCGGAAACCGTGGACAATTGTGTAAATTTGTACTCGTAAAACGAGGAAAATTTTGAAAGTTAATACTCAGAAAACGTGGAAAATTGTGCAAATTCGTTCATGGAAAACGTGAAGAATTCCGCTCATTTCTACTCGGAAAACGTGAAAATTTTGCAATTTTGCACTCGGAAAACGTTGAAAATTTTACAAATTTCTACTCGGAAAATGTTTCCTGAGCTAACCTCGTACACTGTAAAAACTAAGTCTTATTTCAAGACGCATTTTCCATCTTAAAATTGCTGGAAAAAAAATATAATTTTAATAAGACATTTTATGTGTCTGATATTGCTGACTCAGCCTTTTTCAGACATGAAATATATCTTAATGAATAAATTAAGGTGTTAGTGACATCATAAATAAGGAATAATCGAACTTTGAAAAGGGTGCAATTGAGCTTTTTTAAACCATGTTTTTTCCTTTATTTAAAATTAAGAATTTAATGTAAGAATGTTTACTGGGAAGTAATTCCTTGATAGCACAGTGGATAAGGCACTGTCCCCATGAATGATAGATTGCGGGGTCGAATCCAGGTAAGTTCCAAGAAAAACTGAGACTATGTGCAGATTCGATGTTAAAAAGTCTACAGGCTATTAAGTTATTTGATGTTTTTTATTATTTAATGCATTTTCAATGATTTGGGTAATGCATTTTTAAATGTTTTGAAATCAGAATAAATAAGACACTTTATGTGACTTATTTAGTTTTAGACATCAAAAAAAGACGTGTAATACGCCTTATTTTTGTCTGCAACGAAAAACGGATAAAGTGTCTTAAATTAAGACATCCATTTTTTACAGTGTATACAGTGTACATGTACATTATTTTAATTTAATTCAGGCATTCTTTGTATAGTGACCACCTGTGTACAGTGACCAACATAGTATTTTTGGTGGTCACTTTTAACAGGTTTTACTGTATTTAATTTATTACACGCTGCATAGTATAATGTACTGTACGTTATAGGCGTTACTGAAATTAATATCCAAACTTTTCTTAATTACCTTCTTAAGTCTTAATTGCCTATTGTTTTTATCATTAGCGATGTTATTTCCAGAATGACAACTTAATCAGAACATCAAATGTGTTGTACCAATAATGACATGTTTGAAGCATATTCGAAATACATTTATTTAGGATGGTTGGTTTGGATAAAAAAAATTGCAGAAACACAATGTTGCGTATTGTTGAGCTGACTTTATTTAAATAAGATAAATGATTCATATCATTCTTTATAAGTTGATGTAGCTTTGTTGTTATTAATCATTTTGAAATGTGGTATGATAAAAGGAATAAATTATTGAGTAAAAACACCAGTTTGCGAGGATATCAAATAGTCAATATCTCGGTTAACATATGTAAAAACGAGCAATAACACATACTTAAAATAGAATATTAGAATATGTGAATAACATGTTTCTAACATTGCTTATTCGGGTAAAGAACTCGTACACATTTCAAGTTTTTTTTTTGTCAATTGTATTTTTGAGTAAATTTGAGGACATTTCCTTGACATACGTCTTGATCAAATTTAAACAGAAAAAAAATCAAATACAGTAAATATAAAGTAAAATTCAAGACAAAATAATTTGCAATTTGCATTCGAAAGTATGCAATTTCTATAAAAGTAACAATGAAATGCTGCTTAAAATTAAATGAATACAATTCATAATAAAATATTTGATTAAGAAAGATTGGACACCTAAAATTCTGATTAAAATATATATATATTAAATTTAAAAGTTTCTATTTTACTAAACAAGTTGTCGATTATTGTTGTGTTGCGATTTCGTGAAATGACTTCAATACAAGAAAATAATATAATATTTACTCTTTTAAAAATCAAACTTTGGAAACGGCGTTATAATCTCAAACAAGTTTAACTTTTCTTGGCAAAAAAAAATAAAAAAAATAATGTAATATAATAATATTAAACGAGGTAAATTTATAAGAATTTTTTTATTTGCAGTAACAATAAAAACGGTAACAATATACAATGTTATGTTTATATAAATAAGACACGATTTATGCAAACTACTTCGATCTCAAAAATACATCGTCGTAAACTACTTCGGCTCATCATTCTGCGCTACCGGCATATTCACTGGAATTTAGTCCCAAAAACTCGTAGACAAAAGGGTTACACATGCAAAAGAAGTAAGAAAAGGTGGGCAATGTGATAGTATTTCTACTATCACTACGCACTACGAGTGTTAAGCGTAATTTAGCTCTAAAATAAATATGGAGGGCGAGGTATCATGGTATCCAATATGGCGACCATTTCACGAGACCCTGCTCTAACAAATTTTCACTACTTCATGGACTGAAAATCTTACTAAGAAATTGAATATATACAGAGCAGGTAAGAAAGACTTTCGTTGTTAACGTTAGGATGTAAAATCATGGTAATAATGAATTCTACGTCAACATTTAGCCAAAAATCCGAATAGTACGGCTTTTTATCAAGGTGCGAGGCAAAATATGTGATCGACAAAATTAAGCATAAATTAATGTTTTGGCATAGGAAATCAAACGTAGCGATAGTTTAGTATTTTCCTGACGAACCACCCATACTCCTGCCTCCATAGCCGCCGCTAGCGCCACCCGAAGAACCGCCATAACCTCCAGCGCCACCAGCAGAACCTCCGTGACCTCCAGCGCCACCAGAAGCTCCTCCATAACCTCCAGCACCGCGTGAGGCACCTCCATAAGCTCCACCAGCAGCGCCACCGTAGCTGCCTCGACCACCAGAAGAGCCCCCATGACCACCAGATGAGCCACCATGACCTCCAGCCCCACCAGAAGAACCGCCATAACCACCACCTGATGAGCCGCCATATCCACCGCTAGCTCCACCTGAGGAACCCCCATAGCCACCGCCGCCTGATGATCCACCATACCCTCCTGCACCGCCTGATGATCCACCATACCCTCCTGAACCACCGGAAGAGCCACCATATCCTCCATCACTGCCACCAGCATCGCCACCGTAGCTACCATCACCACCACCTTGGTTGTAACCGTGCTGAGTGACTCCATTCTTGTCGCGAACGGTGGCACGGAAACCATTCTTCCAGTCGGCGACGTAATCCACGGTTCTCATACTGCCGTCAGATTCCAAGACTGAGTAACTTCCGGTCACCTCTCCCTTGGGATCGGAGCTTCCACTCTCCTGGCGCGATTGATAGTTGTTGTATTTGGGGTCTTGGATATCATAGCCGAAGTTGAAGTTATAGCCCTATTTGGAAGGAAAGATTTAAACCTTTTCTACCAGGCATACAGACTTTTTTTGCTTCAATACCCATTTTCTCAACAATACTTACATCATTATTGTTGTAGAAATTCTTGAGAGCTTCAGAAGCCAAGGTTCCAGTGTAACCACCATAGCCACCGCCGGACGAGCCACCATAACCGCCACCGGATGATCCACCATAGCCTCCAGCGCCTCCACCGGATGAACCTCCGTAACCTCCAGCGCCTCCACCGGATGAACCACCATAACCTCCCGCGCCGCCACCGGATGAACCACCATAACCTCCAGCGCCACCTCCCGATGAACCGCCATAGCCGCCAGCGCCTCTACCGGAAGATCCACCGTATCCTCCAGCGCCACCACCGGAAGCGCCACCATAGCCTCCAGCGCTACCTCGGCCTGAAGCGCCGCCATATCCACCAGCGCCGCCGCCGTGTCCTCCCGCAGCACCACCTCTAGAACCACCATATCCACTGCCTCCAGAAGATCCACCATAACCTCCAGCGGATCCCCCCGATGAACCACCGTAACCACCGCCGCCTCCTGATTGGCTACCATAACCCGATGGCTTGCCATGGAGGGTGGGGACCACCAGAGCCATGACAGCTACGTATGTTACTGCTGTCCACGCCTTAGATGGAAATGAAACAAATGTATTGTTTGGTGATGATAATTACAACATGGACCCTCTCCCAAAAAAACAGTTCAAGATAAGCAAGTTGAGGAACAAACAAGCAAACATTTGGAAAGGTAGCTGGTTGTTTCCTAAAAGAAAATCTGAACCACGTGTTTGTCAAATATCTCCTATAATTATCCATGACTTAATTTTAAACTTAAAAACAATTAAATTAAAATTGCAGTTTGCAATTATTACAAGATCGAGCCTTTGTGAAACAACAAAAAGAAAAAATACTGGTAATCATTTTAGCAATTTTAGTGCATTAATATGACATGAATTTATCGTTCAATTTTATAAAATTACTCGTAAGATCTTTATCGTTTTTGAGATCATTTCGTTCCCGAAATAAACTTAAGTGTGTCAATCTTTACCAATAGGCTAACTAATATCAAGAATGGGATGCATGAAAGATCAGCGTGAAATCGAATTTTCCAACCTAATGTGTTTCACATTTTTTAAGTTTGCAACCGCTATTATTTATAAATATATATATTCAATTTTAAGAAAATGAGTTTGAGAAAACATCCGAAAATAGAACAAAATTAATCCCGTTTGAACACCTTCCCTAACCCAATCTGGTCCCACATTTAGCATTTGGGACAACATTTTAAAGATAATACGAAAGAAACAGTTCCAATTTCCAAACATTGCGTATTTGCTAACCTTACTTTTACCCAGAATGGTTCCAAAGTGAACAACAAAATTCATCGTTTACCTTCATCTTTCTATAGTCCAGAAAACTTTCTGAAAGTACAGTTTGTGATGGAAGAAGTACTTGTTGGATCAACCGATGCAGGTGCTATACTCCGTACTGACCATCGTGGTCACTTATATACCCGAGAAGAGACGATGACGTCATGGCGTAATTTTGTTATCGAGGGCTACTAGTGGTCGTTAATTTGTTACCGACAAAAAAAAAGAGCTAAACAAAGGCTGGCTCATTTATCCATCTTTTGTAAAAAGAGCAAAAAGAGAGTGCTGCAATTTCGGGTGTAAAAGTAGGTGGGATCCGAGGGAGGATACACGAAATACCTTTGCTCTTTTCTTATTTCGTTATATATGTTACACACGTGTGTAGCCATTTGTCGAATAACAATTCATCACCCAGAGCACCATGCGCGGCCTCAAATGCTCCTTGAATAGGCAAAAAACCAACACAAAACTCCTCCTTGATTTCCTTAATGCGCTTTCGTTTGTTGGTCAACGCTGCTCTTTTCATTTTCAACGAAGCAACAACGTTTTTAATCGAGCAAGAGTTATTAAAAGAAAAACTACGAGCGAATTTGGGTTTGCAATCTCTGGCACTCGCTGAATTATACCCGAAGATACTTGGAAAAAAAAGCGTCTATTTTTCCTTTTATCGAAGATAAAGGATTTAATTTTCATAAGGAAGAAATTCGGAAAATATAAAAGTGACAATGAAAGAAAGTACGCAGGTGTCTCGCAAATATAGGACTGACCGAATAACAATGCGATTCCGATAGGATTTTATGGACGGAAATCCATTGGTTTTACTCGAGGCTCATGAAAACCAGGTGGGGATGGACGATGAGATAGGGGCTAACCGTACGCGTGTTGGACAACAACCGAAAATTCGACATTTGTCCTACTTTGAAATTGTTGCAAATATACATTATACTGTACTTGTACATCGAGCTAAGGAAACATTACTTTAATTGCTGCACCCACGATATACTACGCGTGTATTTTAAATTCTCTCCAAAATGAACCATACACATTCTTCAGGAGACAACAGATGATTCAGAGACATGGATGAAGAGCAATTACTGATTCTTTTCTCGTGCACATTGCTATTTTACTTCGTCATTTTGTGAAATTAGGGCAACGTCGTAACTTCGTTATTGCATGAAGTTCAATAACAGTATCATTATTTCTAAATATTCTACGAATATTTTCGAAATAAAGATTTCAACATGATATTAATGATCTAAGAATATTTTGACATGTTCCTATTAAATCGATGCTGCATGTTGTTACTTTAATGAGATCTGTTTGCAAATATTTAAAACATTTTATAGAGCAAATGTTCTAAAATATGCAACGTAAATGCATGTATTTGGTATACTCTGGTAACATGCTATTGCATACAAACCACAAACGTCCTTCAATGACATGTAGGTTACATCTAATAGCATACACTGTGTATGTTTCAAACCTCTGAACGATTTTAACATCCTGTCAGAGAACTCTCACGACATGCTATGCACATGCTACTGTACATGTACAATGTATATCAAAATGAACGCGATAAAATGGCGTGTTTCTGTTAGTGTGAAAGGAATTAGAACTAAAACCATAGCTCAACATACATGTACGTGTAAGTACTATGTAAGCCACTTGACACAGACTTAAAATAACGTCCCGTGTTGAGTTTGTTAACTAGTTGTGTTTAATTTAAGATCAAACTCATTAAGATGCGCCAACTATAACCAATACAAGACAGGATGTTAATGTGATGACTACGCCTTGTATTATTATCATACAGTTCAAATTTTAAAATTAATTGACCAAATTTAACGACTTTTGCTGAACATGCAAAATCATTCAAGAATACAGAATATCAATTTTTAATTATGTATATTGTTCATCAGAAAAAATGAAATGCTACAAGCATGTTAGGATATGTTCCCAATACAACTTTTAATGATAAAAAAATTATTAAAACTAAGATTCTAAAAATCGTTTAATTGGGCATATGTTTTCAATATCATGAATTCATTTTGCACTACACTTAATAAAAAATTGCAAATAAAGAGCTTTAGGTTGCCACAAATACGCCACCTTTTTGTTAGTGTTATAGAAAATCTTTACTACCATGGTTTCCCGTAACACAGTTAAAACCTTTCAAGGTTTCTCATTACACCAAGAAAGGTATTATATTAGTTGTGACAGTACCTTTGTTGGTGTTATGGAAAACGTTTATAAAAAAGTGGAGTACTTATGACAATCTAAGCAAAATTTCTTAGAAAGTATTCCAAACTTCAGTAACAACCGTTAAGTTTATTTTCGGTATTCCAAGCTGCTTAAACGATGATAATAATAAATGATTAAAAAACCTTCAACCGCGAATTAATTTGCAGGAAATGTACATTTCAATTTGGCAAGGATTTTCTTTCTAGAATATCTAAATTTGTGAAACAAATTGAAACATTTCTTTTTAAAAATTACAAACACATCGTTACCGTACAATTTCGAAGAAAACCATCGTCGTTCAACAACTTAACAACACATTGTATTAAATATTCATGGGATCAAGCTATGTAGTTTTTATAAAAACATTTACAAAAAAACAATGCTAAAGGCGTTTCAATTTAATACTAACTAAATAAAAGCAAAATAAATATCCTTTCTGACAATTTAATGCAGCAAACAATGTTCTGTTTGAAGTAAAGTAACGTTTTCCTCGATTGTTGAAATCAAATTAAATTTTGTTGGTTTTTTAACAGATTCCTTTGTGGTCAATTAGTGTGGCATGCTACAATGAATTCATCCACTGATGGATAAACAATTTTTTCTAAAAAGTTAATAGTGCAGAACTTAAATTTTAACTTGGCAACAATATGTTATGCCATATTTATGTTTTTGAAACTGTTAGCTGATAGGTTTAAAAACTGCATGCATTTCATGGACAAGACTTTCAAGTTACTCTTGTACTTTGGAAAAGAAAATTGCCTTACATTTAAAAAAATTTATCTTTAATAAAAACACAATTTCAATGATTTTCAAATCCGCTCTGGCAATCATTTTACGCTATCCAATCATGAGCATCACCAAACAAACATTAAATGCTTGTTTGTTTTCGCGAGACTCTTGGGTACTACATAGTTAAAATAGAAAGGTAAAGTAAATGGTCTTAGGCTTTATAAATTCAATCAATTTTGCTAAGTTAGATTTCTGCAAATCTGCATGAAAATATATGGTATAATATATAATATATAATATAGTATAATATGTTCGTTGTTACAAAATACAATACGGTTTTTTTAATTATAATCAGTAGCTAAATTTAGGAGGTAATAATCATTAGTCCCATTAAGCAGACATCATAAACTTGCCACAGTCCTATTTTTTACATACATCCAATTGTGTGCTCAAGTACGAGTAAACACTGACGAATGATTATTCTTAGAAAAATCATTCGCAACATAATAAATCATTACGATACACACTGTAATATAAAAAAACAGCAAATTTTTTTTCGAAATATATTGCCCCTCCGGAATGAAAAGGTGAAAGTTTCGAGCGATTTAGTTGAGCAACGTTATCTTCGAAGTGTTCAGAAAACACGTTACAGCTTTTAAAATTACTAGGAAGTAACGTGGGAGAGCATCTCGTTCTCGTCCTAAAAATTAGGTTTCTTCTGCTTTCAATGGCACGACTTCAACGTCCACGTATCATTACATGGTCGAAATCGTAAAAATCCAAACCGGCGAATGTAAAATTAATTGTAGGTAGGCCTAGCTACTCGAAATTGTTATTCAGAAGAAAGTTTTCGTCTGGGAGATATTTTAACCATTTTTTAAGCCTAAAAATAATCGTGTAGGCAACGGATAACTTTTTGCACCATTTTTTGTTGGGCTAAAATACATTGTATTTTCAAAAGAGATTAAATTCGTGGTGGTTTGGCTTCCTACTGTAAGTGATGGTTATAGTCTTTATAACGAACTCCAATAAGCACCTCAAAATTAGCCAAAAATTCAACGGCGAATCAGTATTCAAACCACGATATGGCCTGAAATTGATATAAAACCGCTATTTTATTTCGTAATGCTTTCTCGCAAAAATGCATCGCCGAGAAGGTTTACGTATGCTTTAAGTAAAAAGTAAATTACCACGCAGTAGAAAATTGAACAAAAAAAAGTGTTAAGTATTCTCTACCGAAATTATTTGCGAAAAATAATTGTGCTCGCATGTTCGTATCCCCGCATCTCAATTAAATTTATCTTACGCAGTTTCGTTAATTATCATTCGTTGGATAAAGGTTTCACGTTGTTGCACTTTCACAATGTGTCTTCTATCTGGTATGTGTTTACAACGAGTCTACCGTCTGCCAATTAAGTCCAAGAAAAATTCGTTATAACATTATGCTAATGCGGACTATAAAATAGCCATCCGCTTATTAGGAGACTACGTTACTCTGTAATTACCGATACTGTTAAAACAAATATCTTTTTACACATAGCACGTATATAAAGCCAAAAAACACTTCCATGAAGAGGTTTCCCAAACATTCTCCATTTTGTAATTTTAATTTCACTTCACGGTTCAACGATGCTCTTTTACATAAAACGTGCGTGATCCATCATAGCTTTCATGATCTGTCATAATATTGTTTCTGTCTGTTGTGTACCTAATAGTATATTAAATAACGCGTTGAGAGAATTAAATATTCGTACAGTATAATGCTGTAACCACAAATTCGAAAAAAAAATTCGTGCAAAATATATTTCTCATTAAATAATACATCAGTATTTTCATTTAAAATTCATTATATGAAATGCTGTACTTACACTACAATAACAGATTTAAATACAAAAAAATATAACGATGTTGTCTGATGTTTTTTTTATTATGTAAGATACCCCCTACACTGGGGTAAGATACCCCCTACATGGTATTTTTTAAATAAAGCATATGTTAACAAAGTGCACAAATTTTGGATTAATTCATACTTTACCCTAGTATGTTTTTCTTATATTTTTCAGATAAATATACCAGAGTACGTTAATATATATTAGTATATTTAAATGCCCAATGAAAGTCCCTCCATTAAAACGGAATCTCCAAAAATGCACCTACTGTAGGCCTACATTTAATTATGAAATAACTTTTGGAGGAACCCAGGAGTAACTTTGTGTTGCTAATTACTGCCAGTCGTTTCCACAAATTGTTTCACATCATTTTTTAAAAATAAATTGTCACCTAAGTTTGTTTCCAGAAGCAACTGGCAAAAAGCCGCATCAGAAAGTTACTCTATGTCTCCTCCAGAGTGGACGTACATGTAGATGGACACGGAGAAGTACATTGTACATTACGTGAATGGACTACGCGTAGCAGTGCGTTTAATTATTCAACAACATTCCCTGATTTTTCAATCCTTTGGAAAAAATGATACCTCGTTCGCTGTGTAAAGCTAGTTACGAGATATGGAGGTCACCTACAATCAAAATGATTAAAACTCGATCTTAATTAAGATTATTTGAAAGATAATAGAACAAGGTGCACATTAATAGCCGGATGCGCTGTATATAGGTTTGCGTTAACGTTGATCTTGGAATAAAACTTATTCATTATGGGACAGCATTGGTAATGTTGCGTGAAATTCGATTAATTTCGTACAGACGGTTTTTAAGATTTTGAAATCCCCAAATTGTTCACATTCAACGCTTTATTGCCAAAGAAAGGCTATCGGAAAACCAGCGAAATAAAAACAAACTTTACAATGGAACCAGACGTTGTTAAGAAGACGTTTATAACACAACATTACTTTTAATGGCTTGATAGTTAATTTTCTATTGAAGGGGACCAATTTTCAAGGATGTTACCCTCTCTGCACCATTCGGGATTTTTTTTGGAGTTGGAAAGTTGGAATAGTTTGCCAATTAGTAAAATGCAAAAAGCATTTCGCTGTAAATTATTCTATCGACGACATTGCATCCAACAATATTTTGAATAACGAACTAGACAATGCATATAGCGCTATCTTTTACAAAAAGGTAAATAAATAAAAAGAAATAAACTTCATTTAGCTAAATAGCCTTTTTTGTAAACGTTTAGTTTCTGGAATTTCCATTGATGCCAGCTAGGACTAATTTTTTACGAATAATAAATGGCTGGTTAATATATCAGAAAGATAATTCCTATTTTACTTTTTTCCTAAGTATCGGGTATTATACGCAGTATATTTTTTCTCCATCTTGACGATAATTGATCTATGAATGCTTGTTCGAGATATTCGTGTGACAAAAATAATATGTTAATTATACTGGCCACGTTAAAATGGGATTACTAGAACATGATAATAACAAAGCATCATCACTTAATTCAGTTATAAATGTCATAATGGATTTTCACACGTTTCTAACGCCAATTTTACAGTTGAATTTATAGTTGCTCTATAACCCTACGCTGTGCATGTTCGAAATACATTAGCCAACTAAAAATTACATTTTTAAATGTATTTAACAAGACAATTAGAATAAAACATTGGAAAGAATACTTTCACAATTCCAACTTTTTTACGAAATAACTACGAATTGTTTATCAACAATGACAATCGTTACATGTCATAAAATCAGAAGAATTAGAAATATTCTCACGAGTTTAAAAAATCATGGTCTACGAAAGTAAAATTTAATTTCAGCACCGGCTGCAAAAACATAGATAAGATGAACACTAATGATATGACCTTAATTTCGAAAATGTAATTTTTAAGATGAAATACGAATTCGTACCTTTCACTAACGTAAACAACGCAACAAGTCTAATTTTTTGATGGGAAATAATTGCCAAATTGCGCGAACTTAATAATGTTAACAGCATTCTCGAATTAAATTATTTTCGTTTCGCAACACCTGCTAAGAAGAGTGAAACTCAACATGAATAGTCAAAGCCAAATTTCGGCAAAAACAAGCAATTCGGTCATGAAATAAGACACGAAAAGTTAAAAGTATGCATAACCAGAAAATTCGCAAAAACAGAGGTAAATGCTAAAATAGTCCGATTTATTCCACTGCATATCTTAGAAAAAAAAAGAGTCGTCAAGCCTTCATTAACCTAATTGTCAATATATTAAATATATTTTGCAGCAGCTTCAAATAATTAATAGTTTTCCTCTTTTGTTGGAGCGACCGATATCCCAAAACTTTCGCTGACTTAAAAAATCATCGCAGTCATCAATTTATTGCAGGGACATAAATGGACTCGAGGTATTTTTATCAACATTATTTGATACCCTTAATGTGAATGCGCTGCGAATTTTATTACAACATGCTTCCCGAATATTCTGGCAGTAGCCTACTTTCGAAAACCGGGTTTCATAGGTGGGGATATGTGCACGATTGGAAAATATATACCGTACACGCATATTTAAAATTATTTATGCATAAATTTCGTGATGGTAAACACCTGTTATTTTAAGTCCACTGCCGACCAGCTTCGTTCTAAATGCTGCCATCCCGAGCTTATAAAACAAAATTAATGTTGTATATTGTGTTTTGCATAGAGGGAGCCACCACTCGGTGATAATCCAAAAAAATGATGCGGCGCTGACGACATTTTTGGGAACTGAAAGAGCTATATTGTACTGTTGATGGGAGACACTCCTTTTCTTACAAAACATTCAATACATCCCTGGTCGAAGGATTAGTATAGAACAGTTCCAAAATTAAACTGATATTAACCGATATTAGTATATATTTTACCGATGTCACTACAGCCTTACTGATGTTAGTGCTTCTCTTACTAATGTTAATATAGTGCTTACTAATAAGATTCGAGCATTAAAAGGCTACAGGCTATTAATTAATTTGATATTGCAGCCATGCTAATATTAGTAAAGCCAAACAGATATCAGTATGATGAGTAGCTATATATACTGCTCATACTGATCAGTGGTTCCAATTATAAATACAGTAAAGCTTACTAATTATTCGACTAGAGATTTGCTTGATTGAGCAAGCTCATAACCTATATTTACTTTGAAATTGAAGTTTAAACTCATTTTTCTGCTCATTTTTATATAACACGTTAATTATAAATTTATTGCAAGTTTGATATTACCACGAATTATTTTTTTCAATTTGATAATAAAAAAAAATCCACGGTAAGAAAAAATTTAAATAAAACACTTGCCCAAATAGGAATATTCAATTTGTAGAAAGCTATATGCATTAATTTCCAATTTTGGCCTAGGTAATTAAACGTACCATCATGTGTACATGTTCCATTTCCAAAAAAGCATATGTCTTACTTTGTGGTTATATTACGCTCATGAGGTCCTTTCCCAAAAACAAAATCTCCTTTTCCTTTGTATGAAAATCGAGCATTATTCACTTTGTTATAGCCGATTTCTCGTTATATAATATCAATCATGCGATGTTGCTAAAACTGATTAGTCATTCGAAGCAACTTCTTTAAAGTGGATTTCTCTTACTCGTTTGAACTGAAAACCAAGCCAAAAATGATAACTCTTCGCCTAGCAGATGGGCTTCATCTTAAAAGTGGTTATTTAGAAAAACCTCCAAAACTTTGGTTTAATTAACTTAAGCAATACTCTTATAGACGCATTCATCATTTTCCGTACATTTTTAGTTCAAGTGGTCAAACCCATGAATAACCAACAGGGAAATATGATGAAGCCCGTCATCCTTTCCGTAATTAATTGCTCTTTTGTCTATTAATGCATCGGTCTGGCTGATACAATACAAACATTTTTTTTTCCATAAACAAAGTAGGCCTACTTAATATGTACATGTATAAGGTGAATATATTAAATCGCGGTTTTAATAACGTGCATTGGTAAATATGTCTACTGTACGTTTAAAAATGAGAGTTTGGCCTATATGGCTCAATGTTTACCAAAAACAATGAAACGTATGTTCGTTTAGTGGATGAGGTAAAATTGTGCAATTCTGATATCTGTAGGGGGTCTAATTAAGGTGAAACGTAATTAGAACTAAAAAAATTATAAAGAAGCTAAGGTCATCATTTGCAGGTACTTAAAACATTTTCGTGCTTATCTAAATCTTCATTTCTTTCGCATGTTTTGCTTGATTTTGTTCATTTCTCTAATCCTATATTTAAACTGTGCCTACTGATAATATGATGATAAACTCGTTATATTCTTTTTTAAAAGTTAAAGAGAGAACAAATTATAAGAGCGACAGTTTCAATGATACATTGCTAAAAAATGGCTGCATTGTGCGTGATAAAGTAGTTTTGATTTAAAAAGTATTTGAAACTCGAATTAAAAGTTTAATTTGAACTTGTAAAAAAAAGGAGTTTTAAATTAAAACCTTGTAGAAAACGCGAGCCGTCGATTTAAAGTTATACTATGTACATGTACCCAAATGTAATTGTGTAAATTTAGAAGGTGATATTAATGACGAAGAAAATGGCCTGAGGTAAAGCCCAGCATATTTGTTTATGTCTACTAGTAACATGGTATGATAATAAACTAATTATCTTACTTCATGAGGTACTTTTTTAAGCTAGAGTCAGTCGGCAGAATTTGGAAATCACTCCTCGCAAAGTTTGTCATGGTCTCCATATTAGGCTATATCAGAGTTAAGGGATTATCAGAACTCAGTGTTAAGGGATGTGAGTTACCCTAATATTCTGATTTCTCTACCTGAAATATTGTCCAATCTCTGATATATGCCCAGGGTAATGTTTGAGAAGTTATATTCTGAGCTAGAAGGGATGCATAGGCATCCCTTCTGCACATTTTCCCAGCCTGGAGAAAAGTATTTACATGTATTATTATAATTAGAGGTGGCTGATGGTTAGCATTCTCACTTCGCATTTGGTAGACGTGGGTTCGATTCCCGTGTCAGATATCCTCGATTGAGGTTTTTCATGATTTCGCACAAATGTCGAATGCTGGGAAAGTTCCTTAAATCCGCCTTGACTGTATCTTTCCCATCCCATATTCGCCTCGTAAAGGGTCCCAAAAACGGAAAGTAAAACGTTATTTTGATGACATGGGATCCATCATGACCAGTACTGCTTAGTTTAATTTACTTTGCACAATGATGCCCCCGGCCAAATGGTACTACGTACTGACTGTAGGGTAAAGAATAGAACAGAAAACATCAACATGTGTATTCTAGAAAAACAAAAATGACAACTTAAAAGCAGGCCATACACGGGGAAAGTTATACCTAGATAATTGGCGATTTCAGGCGTGCCCGAAAAGCCAAGCGCATATTTCTGAGCATTTTACTAACCCTGGCTTTTAAAAAAGTAAATTTCAAACTGAAGGTAATTAAGACTTCATTTATGTTTTTATAATTGACAAATTAAAACATTTCATTTCTCGTAATTCACATCTAAAAAATAACTTCTTGAACATTCAGTATTTCCAGATATAACTTTCCTCGTGTAAGGCCAGCTTAATCCAGCTGGAAAAATGCATTTAGCATCCCGTTAACCCAATATATGTTTAAGAGACCATTCATTGTGTTTGGAAATTTTCCTCTGACTCAAAAGATTAACTTAGCGCGTCGCACGGATCTTTTCAAGCGTTTCACTAAATGACAAGTCTTAATAATCTCCAACACATCCAGTATTCACATGGGCATGCGTAACGAATTCGATAAAATTCGTCTGGAACCCTTCATCCGAACCACCTCTCAAGCCTGAAATGCATCTCCAGGCGATGAGCAAATCAAACAAATTATGCAAATTTCGTGTATTTTTTTTATCAAGTTTTAACAGTTGGTGACTCCAAAAAAGTAAATCCGCGAGATGCTTAAACAATGTGAATTCGAATCGATTAAATTACATTGGATGTACTTTCTCCAATAAAACGCACCTTGAAATCATAAAAAAACAGGAGGATTTGACAAACACTGGCTAAAACAAACAGATATTCTCGAGAATAACGACCTTTTTTCTAAACGAGACTTCGATGCTCATAACAGTGAAGATGCATTTTTTTTATGTTGAAAAATCCAATCAACTTTCGAAAGGAAAACCGTCAAGTTTCGCGTATCGATATTGAACGCGGCTAGACAGTTTTTGTAGATTTACGGAAAATTACGCGATAGGAGATAAGACAACATTGTATTATCCCACCTTAGCGTAAACGACTTACATGTAGCATGATAAGGTAAAACTGCCAAAATACGCAATAAAGTAAAATGGATGAAAGAAAGCAACAAAAAAATGGGTCAGCCTATGGTTATTTCGGTTCCAGGTGGCTGCTTTCTCGCTTTTCCTAATTTTAATCACACGTTGCTAGAATTATTAGGAAAAATATCGTCTCATCGGACTGGTTAATTCGCGACTGGAGATCTATGGGGGAATCGAACCCGTTGAATTGTAATGCACTTAAGCGACGTCCGAGACGAGTGATTTCGGGAAATAAAAAGTGAATTACTGAACTAAATCTGAGTAAATACAGGGAGAGTTGGCGGGGGGAAAAAGCTGATTAAAATGCTTTTTCAATGGCACGGATAACAGAACACCTTTTTTTTTCTCATGTGGTGATGCAGATCTAGCGGAATAGATTGCACTCCATGCGAGGAAATTACGACGCATTTTTGGCATTGTTGGGAAATCGTTATATGCCATAATTGTAATATCATCTTTTTTTCCTCTCCATAAAGTATATGTGAACAGATCGACATGAAAAAAAAATTGAAGAAAAACAAAAAAACATTCTTGAAATTAATGGGTGGAACAGTAATCCGAACAAATAAACTAAAAAAGAAAGTTTTTAGATAAACAACGCGTGACCAAGTGTGAGAAAATTACGCAAATGAATGATCAGGTTACGGTTTGAATTTGCAAGAATGTATTAAAACTAATACATGTTGGAAGGAAACACATCATGGGCTCGAAAAAATGTATTTAATCTTGGTGTTTAAAATACATGTCAATAGTGATGCATTATAATTTTGTATTACATTTTATGAGTTTGTCAATGTTTGTCAATGCGCAAACCAGCGGGCAAACATTAATAATGCATTTAAATTACTGATGGTTTGCCCGCTGGTTGGCGTAAGTGGTCAAAAAAATTAACATTCTTACTTCTAAGTACCATCGAATGCGCACCCTTACGTTTCCTTTGTATTAATCTATGCTTCGATGAGTAATCTCCACAGTGCGGTAAAACATGTACAGTGAAACCTGGAAAAGTGACCACCATTGAATGGTGACCACTTTTTAGTGTAGGCCTAAATTTTTTTTCTAGTGAACATTTCCTTCATAAAAATTCTCTGTATAGTGACCAGTGACCACCTGGCTATTGTGCACAGTGACCAGTGTGTGTTGTCTTTTTTGCAATTTTTACATAGCCGATATACCTTAAAAAGTGACTACATGACAGATGAGTCACGTTACATCTTGCTTTAACCCTTGGACATGATGATTCTGTACTTTTTTGGTTTTGTGGTTTTTAACTAGGTATTACAGTCTACATGTATAAGTGCAGTGTACATGTTCATTATTTTAATTTAATTCAGGCATTCTTTGAATAGTGACCACCCGTGTACAGTGGCCAATATAGCATTTTTTAGCGGTCATTCTTAACAGATTTTACAGTACCGTAAATACGGAATTAAGCGCCGGACCCGCAATAGCCACCTGCCTTTAATAGTCGCCGGGGATGGGGGGGGGGATGAGGAATTCCCCGGAATTTGCAAATAAGCGCCGGGGCGCTTAATTCCGTATTTACGGTATGCATAATTTTATAGGATATTTTTGATAATTTTATACACGCAACAATCAGTCATTGAGCAAAAGTTTCGGATGTTGGCGCATTTTGGGATCGGGATGTTCAAACTGTACTCACGAGATAATATTTTCACAAATTTCAAAACAAATCCGAATCATTCCTTACGTGTATTTACCTATACGGTAAGTATATATCTTTCCGACGCTTAAAGACTTAAGTGGTCCAAGGCGTCGGTAAATCTCATCCAACGAAAATCCTTGACCCGTATTTGAAAATGTTTGGTATCTTAACATAGTTTCTTGACCAGCTAGTGCCTGCTCGTTAGCCTTATGATTCACCACTGTAATTCCCATTGAAAACAAAGCTTTTTTCCCTCTCAATGTTGTTGAGCACTCTGACATCTCTGTTTAAAACAATCCCATAATTAGACGTCCATCATGGTTGACGGTATACCCGGTGTTTAGACCGCTTGAGTAGCCATGGGCATGGAAGGCACCCCCGCACACACAATTTCCCCTATATACGCCATTTACAATCAACAGACTGAATTACACCCTCGTTATACCACTACACTCAGACGAGATTGAAGAACAACAAAAAAGTTGAGGAATTTCAAACATATAGTTTTTATATGGCGCAGGCCTATGGGCATAAAAAAACTTCCGAAAATGTTCAGACTTTTATATCTTAGGCTTCAATTGCCTCCAACGAGATGCAAGAAATGCTCCACTGACATTAATTCCCACCCATCGGAGCTTTAATAATGTTTTCTTCGCAACTTTCATTTAAAAAAAAAGCTGTAAAAAACTTTAAAAAATAAATTTGCGAAACATTGTGACGGATAAAACACATTCAGCCTTTTATACCGCAGTATATATTGTATATGTTTTTCTTAAAATTTCGAGCAAGTAACAAATTTAAATGAAAATTGATCCACAATTTTTGCACGCAACATGCATGCTAGAGGATAAACACAAACAAATTAAGGTCACAGAGGTCATGTTTTTGCCAAAAATGCACCCCTGCATGCATGACTGCGAGAAAAACAAATATCGTCTAAAGCGATGTATTATACAGTAAATAAACTGGAAGTTGAACTAAAAAATGGATTTTGACTATCGAGTAATCATTTTTACAAATGCAATAAGGATTATTTCAAACTTTATAGATTTATTAAATATTAAAACGAGGATAATACTAAAATGAACTGCAGACATTAAGATTTAAATTATTTATAACGCTTTAAAATTTCCGTTTTGTATAATTAAAATATTAATAAGTTACGATAATTCACGTGTTGGTCACTGCATGTACACAGGCGGTCACTATACAAAGAATGCCTGAATTAAATTAAAATAATGAACATGTGCACTGCACTTATACATGCAGACTGTAATTAATGCATGCATTAAAAAACCACAAAACCAGAAAAGTACAGAATCATCATGTCCAAGAGTTGAAGCAAGATGTAACGCGACTCATCTGTTATCTGGTCACTTTTTAAGTTACATTGGCAATGTAAAAATTGCAAAAAAGACAACACACACTGGTCACTGTACACAATAGACAGGTGGTCAGTATACAGAGAATTTTTATGAAGAAATTGTACACTAGAAAAAAGAATATACTAAAAAGTTGTCAACAAAAACACGTGGTCACTTATCAAATGGTGGTCACCTTTCCAGGTTTTACTGTACTTGTAGGATCATTTACGAGTCGTTAACGTACGTGTCTCTCGATTTGATTAAAATTATTTAAAATTTGACCAACAGTCCCGTTTACACAATTCACTTATTTTACACATGTTTTTCAAATGGCATGTTTGTTATTACCAAATTGATATTCGGTTAATTGGATTTAATATACATTGTATTGATGACATTTAAAAAAAGTTTTATGATTCTCATTATATTTCTAGAAATAAAAATGGTTTTTTTTGTAGCTGAAATTGTATTACTAAAAAATATTTTTGTAATATTGCGTATACATAGCCTACATATAATTATAAAGAAAATATCTTAATGATGGTATTTGCACATTTCACTTATTTTACACATGTTTTCCAAATGGTATGTTCGTTATTACCAAATAGATATTCGGAAAATTGGATTAAATACATCGATGACATTTAAAAACAGTTTTATGATTCTCATTATATTTCTAGAAATAAAAATGTTTTTTTTTGTAGCTGAAATTGTATTACTAAAAATATTTTTTGTAATATAGCGTATACACATAAATATACATGTAATTATAAAGAAAATATCTTAATGGCGACATGATCAGCACACGATTTTAACACGTTTGATTTGAATAGAGGAAGTGAGGTCCATTTAAAATTATCGATAATTTCAGACCTGAAGCAGATCCTCGTGGCTGGGATTTTCAGCGTTACAAAAAAACCATAATTACGGACAGAAAGGTTAGTGAACTTTCACGTTATACAATTACACGCATTGTATATAATTTCCAAAAAATGTACATTTGCAAACCTCCGAGTTCATCATTTCGTTGGCCACTGTTAAATTTTAATGCCTTTTCCGATGCTTCGATTCAAAAAGGCGATTATAATAAAAGTCAAAATAAACTCAATAATTAGGCCCAGCACGAAAAATTGGCATGCAGGAAATCGGTGGGTTGTTTTTGAAATGCCTACCTCGTAATTAATTTAATACCCAAATATACATAATGGACGTCACGAATGGTTGTGCAATAATTAGAAAATAAGTCTTAATCGTGTGCCTTTCGCATAGCTAATTTTCTAAATCGAAATGCTTTCGACGGAACTGATTGCCATTTAATTCAACCATGTGAAGAAAATTGAGCGCCCCGTGACAGCGATCAAATTATTGCAACTCAAATTAAAAACCAATCAAAATGGCCGACTTAACCCTTTGAAGCTAAAGGCAAACTGACTCGATACGCTCATATAAGCAAGATATCCAGGGGTGAAGAGTAGCCACACATAAAACACTTGGAAACAAAGTTAAAGGGGTACACTTGTACTCACTTGATCGAATTTGGCCTGTGAAACTATTTTTTAATGTGGGAACAACTTTTTAGATTTCTGTTAACCGGAAATTTTATACTTATGTTTTTCAATTTCTACAAACCGCGATTCATAGATATTTTTATATCTATAACGAAGCTAATTCAAAATGCCAAATTTTACAAAGCGTATTTTATCATTTTCTATGTAGGCCTAAACTATAACCGTAATTTATAATTTTTATTTTTACACGTATAAACTTCTAACAATATTGACATTTTAATTTTACAAATCCAGGGTAGCCACTCAAATTTGATTCTTCATATCCCTGACATTTTCCCTGTAATATCCCTGACATTTTTCGTGCTATT
>JAQGBX010001159.1:0-26941 GCA_034698745.1 Megaphyllum sjaelandicum | reverse complement strand
TTCGAGGGGCCCAAAAAAGCTTGAAGCCTTGGGGCCCTACCATGGGTTAAGACGGCCCTGTCAACGCGGCATTCAAGGTCACAGGGAATATGGTTTCCGGATAGCCCGTGCAGGTCGACCTATAGGGGATATCTGAAAGAATTATCACCGTTTCTTTTACCATATTTAAGATATCATTTTTTTTCGTTGGATACTGATTTTACAAATCGCCCTGAATATAAATGGCAAATTTTGCTAACACGAAGCGAAATTGATACATAGTGAAACCTGTTAAGAGTGACCAGCAAAAAATAATGCTATGTTGGTCGCTGTACGCAGGTGGTCACTATACAAAGAATGCCGGAATTAAATTAAAATAATGAACATGTATACACTGCATATATATATGCAAACTGTAATACACGTTACCATAAAACCAAAAAGTACAGAATCCTCATGTCCAAGGGTTAAATCAAGTTGTAACGTGACTCATTTGTTATCTGGTCACTTTTAAATTACGTTGGCAATATAAAAATTGCAAAAAGGACAACACACACTGGTTACTGTACACAATAGACAGGTAGGCCTACGTGGTCATGGTCACTATAGTATACAGAGAATTTTTATAAAGGAAAAACAATAAACAATAAACTAAAAAGTGGTTAAAATAAACAGGTGGTCACCATTCAAAGGTGGTCACTTTTCCAGGTTTTACTGTATACATTTACAAGGACAGGAATCTCTTATTTATGGTGATGCAGTACAATCTCAAAGAAAACAGTCACTGCTAAAAATAAGTTGTCTGGGGTAATTTTTATTTTAATATACCACTATATTTTGTGAAAAATATCCAATTAAAAAAAAACGACGATTTCTCTGAATAAATGACAATTGTTTCATAGAGGATAACTTATATTTCCCAAAAACGATATAATTTTCCCCCAAAAAAACAGCCCAATTATTCCTAAGAACTTAATCATTTTTTTAAAAATATTTTGAAAAAAGAAAAGTTTCCCCAGAAAATCAGATTTCCAAAGTTTTCAAAGTACGAAATCGGTAAAGCGTTTGTCTGAGTACCACTATTTCCAAAGATTTATAGTTTCTTTTACTAAAAATAGCTAAAAAAAATCCGGCAAAAAGGTAGGCCTATTTTGCGTACGTCATGACTCATGACTGAACGACTGCCAAAGTACTATCGGTAAAGCTTTTGTCCATGTACCTCTGTAAATTTGTAAAGACATTTATGGTTGGCAACATTTTTTGTCCAACGTCGTCTGCTACATCATTAATTTCATAGATAATCGTCGAAATTGATTATATTTTCTAATTTTTTGTTAATGATGTCAGTAGTTTTTTTAATTATTAGAGTTATCGTAAAATCTTTTTATAACATGCAAGCAAGTATACCTGTATACAGGCATCATATCCCAGAAATACTTTAAAAGGTCTCCATTTCCATAACATTAAAACAGAATATAAAATCCAGTGATTATTATTCATCACATAATGCAAAAATAAATTAAACATGCACACAAAATTAGAAAATAGTCAATTTCGACGATTATCTATAAAAACAATGATTTAGCAGACGACGTTTGACTAAAAATTTTGCCAACCAAAAGTGACTTCACACCTATTATTTCCAAAGATTTTAATTTTTATTGCATATGAAATAAACATTTTCCCACCATAACAGAACCTTTAAAAAAAAGTATGGGATTATATTTCTTTAGTTTCTCTTCCCGACTTGTTACATCTTAAAGTCTTCTGATATTTTAAGGTTGATCCGGATAAATTCCGGAGTTTTTACGTTTCAAGTTCTCTGGATAACCGATGCATTCGCGCTCGAAAACGGTCATTTCTTCTTGCAACAAGTTTCAACGAATGCTGCAAGACCCCTGACATTTACTAAGTCAATCTTGGCAACCGACATACATATCAAACCGACAAAATCAACAACGTGCAACGATCAACACAGAGATGCGGCCACTAAGTGATGAACTTACGTGATTATATCTGTTTGGAGAACTAACAGGATGCCAAATATTTACCCCACGAAGGTTCCACAAATGCGATGTAACTCCCGACAAACTGCGGTTATCGTTGAGCAAGCAGAATTCCTGTGATTCTGCGTCCTCAACACTTTTGAAGTGAGCGGCTTCCAGCGACGATCAGCACGTATGGACCATTGAGGACCTCCACGCTTGACTTTATAACGCTGGAGCTGCATGCCCCCTGCAACGTCGGGATTGCAGCTTTAACGGCACGAGATAGATGGCGCTGTTTGTTTATGTTAGTATGATGGTTGGTGCTCAGTGAGTCATCCCCCATCTTTTCCAGAGTTAATATTCTCTTTGATACTCTTTGATTCTTTGAAATTCACTTTTCCACCGATTTTAGACCTTGGTCTCGGCCCTATAGCGCGTTGGTCATTTTTGTCAGTTCAATCAAGAATGCACATTACATGTATCCGCAACTTTGCAGTGATTTTTTAAAAAAACCTTTCACGGTGTTTGAAGCGTCGCAGAATGTATTGAAAATTCGAAAGCAAAATTTTTGAATTTTAATTTTGTGAATAAAAACTGGACCTGAGTAAATACCCTTCTCAAAGTAGATAAAAGTTCAATTTAAGTCTTGATTTTTGATTTAGAATATAACTATAATAACGTTGGAAGATTTATAAATGCATGCTACCCAAGCATTCATTTGTAAATTTAAAAAAAAGTTGACATCCTTACAACGTTAAAGCTGGTAGAAATGTTGGAATACATTTTAAGACAAAGACTTTGAAAGAAGTGCAGACCTGCAGTATACAGTAGGCCTATGTGAAAACATTCATACTTGAACTTAACAAATTTGGAAGTTCAAACAATTGCGGCTGCCTTAGAGAGGCTCTCTAGGCTGCCTATAGGAAGTTTCACCTTGATTGGAGACGAACGCGAATTTGATCTTGAACTTTTCTGAAAATATATTTTCTGTTATAGTCACCTTAATTGTCAATCCTTTCTATGTGATAAAGTTATTCTACTTGTTAAGCAATTTTGCAGTGATTTAGGCTAATTCCAACCCATCCCAAGGCCATATGCGTTTATATATACTCACACAGGGCCTCTGAGAGGAATTATATCAGGGGGTGCAATGTTTATTCCGGGCCCCTTCCCTTCTCCTTTTTTTACCCACTTTGTCAAAATTTGCTAAATAGGGCTTATAAATTTTGTCTAATACTTTAAAATATTTACATTTAACAATTTTCAAAATTTGGCAAAATTAACTAGTGAAAAACACATTTTTAGAAAATTTTCTACCCAGAAAATTCAGAAACTTTGCAAATTAGTCCTTGAAAATTGCTTAAAATGTGTAAACATTTCTCCGAAAGAAGCTGAAATTTTTTCAAAACTGACCACTGAAAAGGCGCACTATTTTGCAAATTTGTCTGTGAAAAATGTTTACAATTAGGCAAATAATGCTAAGAAAAGGTTTAAAATTGAACAGATTTATCTTTGAATACTTGAAAAAGTTTTAACATTTTGCAAATTTGTACTCGGAAGGAGTTGAACATTTTGCAACAAATTTGTACTCGTAAAGAGTTGAAAATTCAGCAAATTTGTCCTTGGAAAATGTTGAAGATTGTAAGCATTTATATTTGAAAAAAAGTTTTAAAAATTTGTAATTCGGATAAGTGCAACATTTAAAAATTTGTACATAGTAAGGGGTAAAAACTTTACAAATTTATCGTTGGAAAATTATAAATGTTTTGTAAATTTGTCCTCAAAAAGTGTGAAAAATTGTGTACATTTTTTCAACAAAAATGTGGAAAATGTTATAAATTTGTCTTCGAAAAATTTTGAACATTTTAAAACTTTTTACTTGGAAAAGGTTAAAACATTTAAACATTTTTTCAAATTTGTATTTGGAAAAGGTTGAAAATTTGGCAAATTTGTCTTTGGAAAATGTTTAAAATTGAACAAATTTATACTCAGAAAGGGTTGTAAATTTTGCAAACTTAGCTATTGAATACGCTGAATATTTTGTAAATTGTCCACAAAAAATATGGGACATTTTGTAAATTTTCCCGGGCGGCCGGGCTCCCTGATCTCCCCTTCTCCCTGGCCCTGTAATCACATCGGAAAAAAATTTAGAAATATACAGGGTGATTCCTAAAGTCACTTCCCAGAGAAAAGAAAATTATATTTCTAAAATGGTAACCGATACGACGATAATTCCTTCAAAAACTTTGAGTTCTCCATGAGCTACTCGGAAACCATATTCTCTGCGACCTTTAATGTCACATTGAAGGACATCCATGTGCTAGGTCTGCGGATTTTGCAGATATGTTAAAAATGTAAACTAAAACGTTGTAGGGCGATGCCTGATTAGTATAATAAAGTTGGTTTCAAATTGTGTGGAACAAAGCACAGCGAGGCTGAATTTTTCTTCTCCACAAGTTACTCCATACGCACTTAGGCTGACTGCATGACACCAAAGCTTTGTGGGCTGTGAGCCTGTGACGGTGTCAAAGTTTAATACTGTATTAAGCTGTGGGGATAACATAATTTATGCACTGCTTATAAACAATGCATGGTCTCAAATGAAACATTTTAGAAAACGCTTAGCAAAAACATTAATTGAGCTTACTTAAGCACATACTCAAAATGATTAAAACAAATAGCGAAATTGAATGCAAAAATTATCAACAATTGGCAGATCACACATACAAGTACTACGAGCAGAATCATGTACCATGGTATTGTGCTAATAAAAATGTTGTTGTGGGTTGTGTGTTTTGTTAGTGCACATTTAAACTGATTCTCACATACAGTGTTAAACGTTGACATCTTCGAATGAAATAAAATTTCCTTAACACACAGGTATGATCCACAATTTAGCAGGTTTGAGGTCACATTTTTTGCAGCCAACCAAGCTTTGGTATCATGCAATGCAGCCTAAGTGTGCATGGAGAAACTCGTGGAGAAGAAAAATTCTGCCTCGCTGTGCTATGTTCTAAACAATTTGAAACAACTTTATAATACTAATTAGTTATCGCCCTACAACGTTCTAATTTATACTTTTAACGTATCTGCAAAGGTTTCTGACATATCTGCAAAATCTGCAGACCTAGCACATGGATAACTTTGAACGTGACATTGTAGGTAGCAGACAATATGGTTTCCGGATAGCTCATGGAGAACTCTTAAAGTTACTTGAAAGAATTACCGTCGTATCTGTTACCATTTTAAAGATAGTTTTTTCTCTGGGAAGTGATTTTAGGAATCACCCTGTATATTTATAAATGTATTATTGTAGTAAAAAATGTTTTAGCTTTAAAATATATTTTCAAGTTATTCAAAACATATAATGATTAGGATATCCAAGTTATTTACAAATATATCACATTAATATATTTTAAAATTTAATCTCAATTCATTTTATAATGTACTAGCAGGAAAACCCGGCTTTGCCCATCGAATTAAAAATTTGCAATAAAAATGTTAACAAAAATGAATGGAGTAAAGCAAACATAATTGGGAAAATTCTGGGTAGAATGAATTAATTTTGAAAAAGTCATGGAAATTAAACGAATTAATTAAGGGGAATTCAAAGACAGCAAAAAGGTATGGGACATTTTGGAAGACACTCCTGAGGCTCCTAATTGTAGTAGAATTACAAAATTTTGTTTTTTGAATAAAGCACACTTGCAACTACACTCGAGTGCACAAAAATCGACTCACCTGCATGAATCGAGTAAAAGTGTGTTTTCTCAAAAACCAAATGTCCGATTTAAAATCGGAAAAATGTGTTTTGTAGACAAGTTATTCTTCTTTATAATTCGCCTAGTCTCAAAAGGATTTCTTCTCAATACCTCTGGAGAATAGCCTGCAGCTCCAATGGCTTATAAAACTGAAATAATTTAATTGCAAATCATAAGTGTTTTGAAGGCATTATTCAAAACATTTTTAAACAAATCATTATTTTTAGAACAAAGTGTTCCCCCCTCGTGCAGAATGTTTGTATGATGTTGCCAATAAGTGTATGTTTTACATTTTATTATTTATTACATGTACTGTATTTGTAAAACTGGCAGAATGGCAACTGTAAGAATGGCAGCGATACTGTTTCGTGCACTGTATGGTTCCATACATTGTGAAGAACGAGCATGGTGACCTTTACTCATGCCATACATTCCAGGCGAGCCACATTTTATCACAATTATGCTTGTTCTGAAGGAGTGATGCTCATTCTCTTGATCACATGGCTCGCTGATTGTCCGTATTTGCTTAGGACCAATTATTACCTTATACAAAGTGTTTGACCCCTCCTTGTCCTGCATTAAACTAGATATGTCTAACATCATTTTTGTTTGAGCCACTTGATGAGGTCTTTCTTTCTCAAGCCCTTGCAGCCTGGAAATGAGGTCTTAAGGCTGTTGCGACATCGACAGCCCCCATTGCTGAAGGAGACAACCAATGCAAACCAAAAATTGGTCTCAATGGTTTCTGGGCTGGCTCTTACAGTATATGGTTTATAACTCCTTTGCGGTTCAAAGTGTCCTGTTGTCTACAATGATGACCGGTGCTGGTGGTCCAGTGGTTATGTCTTTGCCTCTCGACCTTGGGTTGCAGGGTTCACTTCCCGGTTGGGGTCGGTGAGAATTTCCAACAGGGCGAACAGAAGTTCGATAAAACACAGAATATCCCGAGCGTGATCCAGGTCTACGACCTGCAGTACGTGAACATCAAAAAACGACTCCACTCAGTGTGGAACCTGTTCCTCACTTAAAAAAACAGGGCAGGCATCCATGGAATGTGGTGGACTAGCAACTCGTTAGTCTGCCATACCGGGGCGACCAATACACAAAAATAGCATAAAGATGCAAATAAACAAAAAAGTCAAGGCAAAAATGAAAGAAGCATACAAATGTACAAGAATTGGAATTACATAAGACAACATTAAGGACCAAACAAAAATTCGAAAAAGTGTAACAATATGCATAACCGTCATGAGAAGTATCCATTCATCACAATTTAACAGTTGGAAAAATGATTCAAAATAGTTATAAAAGCGTCACAACGCAAATTTAGGATGCATTCAGAGATATGTTCAGTTAGGTAATTTTTGAGGCACGTTACAATTGTTGCGGAAAAAATGGCCTGACTAGTCCTCATCAAATCCTAACGATGATGAAAATGTGAGCCATCGATGATCGATAACAAGGTTCGCCATCGACGAAGAAGACAGGAGTAATCGATGCCACTCGACGTTTGATTACAAAGTCTGACATTGGCGAAGAAAACGGGAGTAATCGACGATAGACAACAAAGTTTGTTATCACCACAGGAAAGGAGACAATCGATGACCGTAAAGATGACGGAAAAACATGGCAATACAGTCGCTGCGGAGGATCTTAAAAGACGATGTGATGGTCGTTGACCGTGATGACGACAAAAGGGACATCACTGGTGCCTCGGCGGATCAAGTGCCGATCACGTAACCACAGCGGACGCCCAACAGCAACAAGACGACAGTCAAAATTTACGAAGAGTCAGTTGACGACTATGACTGAGATTTTTGATTGTCCGCCATAGCGGCGTCAAAGTCCAGAAGTGGGTCTTGACAACGCCGGGCGTATGGGTTCTTGAATTTATCTCTGCAATACGGAAGCGATGAAAAGAAGTAGTAGGATCAAATAATGAAAAACTACATTTAAAGTGGAAAGATCAATCAAAGCCGCAAGCTTGGGGAAAGGGCGCACCTCCTCCATGTAAGGGGCCGCGACAGGCAGGCCCCCGCGATGGAGAGAGACGAAAGCGACTTGCCAGGCAAAACGAACATTTATTCCAGTCAACAGGACCAACAGAATTTCGATTAAACACAATTTTCCGAGCGTGATCCAGGTCTACGACCTGCAGTACGTGAACATCCAAAAACGACTTGACTCAGGTGGAGCATGTCCCTCAGTTAAATAGCAGGGCATGCATTTATGGAAAATGAGCTCATTATGGACTTTGGTCTGTGAAAGAGTTGAACATGTTAATACATTGAAAATAAAGATGATGATCATGTGTTTTAAACTGTGCAATGTTTTTTTACTGGAAATACTTTTAAAACCAAAAGTAAAATTTAATTATTTTTCAGGCTGCTGGCTTACTTCCCACTGCAGACCAAATCGAGCTTTTCGCATATCATCTGCCACATGCAACACTTTCAAATCTAATAGTAAATAATTGTTGACAACGTTTCTCATATGCAATTACAGTAGTTAATTGAAACTTAACTTAATGTGTTTAATTGTTTAATAGGACATTTTTGTATCTCTTTGTGTGGTTGACGACTCGAGGTACTTTATGTGCAACGTAGATGACTTCAAATTCCTTGCAGACATGATCCAACATGTTCCATTACTTTTGCGAGTACGCTATGTCTTTTGCTGCGCTCCGATCAACAGGAAAATGCCTTTTGTCTGCACAATGTTTCTTAAGGTTGGAGTCATTTTTAATTTAAAGCAGGGGTGATGTTCAAAAGTCCGCTAAGTTATTCATTTGTCGCAATTATAGTTTGCTCGCCAATTTAGCCGAAATGAACTCCTCAGCTTGAACTGGCTGTGCAGCAACATCAGTTGGCCATTTGCATTGCCTAACACGATAGTTGAATTGGTGCATTTAGAAGCGGTTTTTGATGTCTTGGATCTGTATCTCTGGCTGAGGTAAAATGATGATTTAGTGCATTTTAATGTTCAGCATTACTTTCACATCTTGTTAGATGAACAGAATTTTAGAATGCAGTGAAAGCTGTTTAATTTGATCATGATGGTTCGAGCTATTTTGACCGAAATAGGCAACGAATGTCAAAAACCCGCTATAAATTGACCTTATCAATATTATTTGTCCTGTTATAAAACTACAAATATTTAATTTATTTATATATTTTCAAACAAAAGTTGTAAGTTTTTTGATGTTTCCTGGTTGCTGTCCTGACTGAAATTTCATTTTCTAACTTCCATATTAGTACAGCCGCCGAGGCCATAGATGCTTCATTGCATGCTTATGCGTTGTCCAAACGTGTATGTGCTTGTCGGAAAGCTGCTAAAACTTGTTTGCATTATGTAGACATGGGGAAAATATGAAAGAATGATGCTATGAGATGACAGTATCAGGCGTTTTTTTTTATAATGTGCAGCATATGAAAATATCCGTTCTGAAAGTTTTGATCGAATTAACAGGCTTTGATTTTACATCATATACATGTATTTCATAAAGTATTTCTTTTACAGTTTCCGATTTCCAGATTTGTTTCCAGATGCAGAGTTAGTGAGAGACATGCAATATGAGCTGGATGAAATCATTCAGGTTGGAGTGCGAAACATTACAAGGCTGTTGAGAAATTCAGAAACGAGTGCCACTTCTTTGTCTAATTCTGCTGCTGATGATGACACCTTTACAATGAAAAGAAAAACTGAATGCTATGCCAGAGGTAATTTATTGATTACATTAAGACAATTTGAACTTAACAGATCACAACAACTGAAAGGTTTTCCATTATTGATTAACTTACGAAAATTGTACAGCTATGAATAATATGTCGACCTGGAAAAGTCAGAAAACTTTAAAATGTCTGGAAAGGTCAGGGAAGAATGACTTATTTAGAAAAAGTAAGGGGAATTCGAATTCATTTTGTCACTATCCAAAATTAATTCTTCTACAGGGTACCCCCAGACCTATAAAAGTCAGGGAAATTCAACGTAGTCGAGTACAAATTTGCAAAATTCTCCACGCTTTCCGAGTACAAATTTACAAAATTCTGAACGTTTTCCGAGTAAAAATTTCCAAAATATTTTGCAAAATATGTCAATTTTTAACATTGTCATTGGTCAAAGAAATTTTTTAAAACCAATTTCAACAATTTCAGAGGACAGATGTGCAAAAGTTTTGGCAGTTTCCGAGGACAAATTTCCAACGTTTTTTCACTTATTCCGTGGATGAATTTGCGAAATTTTTAACAGTTCCAGTATACAAATTTGTAAAATTTTGAACCATTTTCGTGTAAATAATACAGTAAAACCTGGAAAAGTGACCACCTTTAAATGGTGACCAACTGTTTATTTTGACCACTTTTCAGTGTTTTGTTTTTTCTAGTGTACATTTCCTTCATAGAAATTCTCGGTATAGGGACCAGTGACCACCTGTCTATTGTGTACAGTGACCAGTGTGTGTTGTCTTTTTTTTGCAATTTTAACATTGCCAGTGTACCTTAAAAAGTGACCAGATAACAGATGAGTCACGTTACAACTTGCTTTAACCCTTGGACTTATTGATTCTGATGATTCTGTATTACAGTCCACATGCATGTTCGTTATTTTAAATTAATTAAGGCATTCTTTGTATAGTGACCAACATAGCATTTTTTTGGTGGTCACTCTTAACAGGCCAATGGAATGATGCAACTTTGGCTATTTTCCTTTTTTCAAAGTATGACTGAGTTGCCGACAAAGTGGAAATATGCCTTAAGTTTGAACTGCTTAAAGGACAGTATTGTCGGCACAATTTTATTTGCCAGATTCTGAGTGGTTAACCAGTAATATTTTTCCAGCAAGAGTCCAAGGAAGTGCACTATTTCTTTTTGCATCTTTGTTGATAGTGGCATTTTTTGGCTGGCAACATGACTTGTCGTGTTGGCCAATTGTCCCAGGTAATCTTCACCAAACAAAATCATATAATACATGAAATGGTGCCTAGCTAGATCAATGCAATGGTTTTTGAATGAGAATTAGATTATTAGGTGCCTCTTTCTGTCGCATCTACTTTGGCTTTGCTATCAGTCTACTTCAGTTTTTTTTTAAATTTATTTCGGTCATCACTTTCCGATGGTGACCTGGGTTGGACGTTGATATCAAGTTTTCCATAAATGTCTCCAGGAACTACTTGCATCCAACTGGTCATCTTCTGAATCTTGGTGATGAACATCGGTTTGGTGAATGGCAATTTCAGGTTCTTCCTCAATTTACGATACTGAGCCAAAAACATTCTTTGCTTCTTCCATGATGATATAACTTCAATCAGGTATTATAATACTAAATGAATAATAGAACACACACATAGGTATTTCTATGGGATGAGGAAAACTTTAAAAAAATGAAAATGATAGTCAACAGTTTCAGATCTCAGTCTTTTAGTGACTTTAAGAAGTGTAAAGAAATAAGCGATAAATGTCGAAAAACACGCTAACATTTACCTTATCTAAATAATTTGCTCTGTGTTTTAAAACTACATAGGCTATATTTAATCGTATTTATGTATTTACATGCGTATAATATAATATTTGTTTTTTAAAAAAAGTTATAAGTTGTGTTTTATAATGACTGCTTTCAGCAACTGCTTAAATTTTTATTTTCTAATTAACGCAGAAAATCAATAGGAATACAGCTACTGATGAATTAGATTATCAGATGTTTGCTTGTACATTGTCGAAAAATTCCTGTGCTTGTATAGTTTAGTGGGTTATCACTGCGCCGTAGCCTTATGGTGATTTAGGGTTGTCTCAGAGACAGAGGTGGGTTGTCTGCATGATTTTAATAGGATATGAGGGATGGTCATGGCCGACTTAATATAATAATTATCTCAGCATTTGCCTGGAGGAATTGAGAGAAACCATGAAAAACCACAATTGAGGATAGCCGAGGATGACCTTGCTTCACATGTATGAGTCATGTAGATATGTGGAAATTTGATCGAATTGAGCGGGTTTTTTTAAGGAAAAATAAGCGTTCTGAAGGTTTTAATCGGATTATGTGACTTTCACTGTAATTTATTTATCTTCATTTAGTTCCTTTTTAAATTTAATTTTTGAAGCATAACATTATAAGAAACTTATGCCCAAACATTGAGCAGAAAGAATACAAGGTTTTGTTGAGAGTAACTTAAGTCTCACTACTTAGAATGTATGTATTAGCCGAAGCCAAGATATAGTTCAATATGACTACAATATAGTTTGGTGATGATTATGTAACTTGACATTGAAATTAATTATATACAATGTTTGTCATTTACACATTTCACGGTGTTAATTGATTAATAATACAAATTAAGCTCATTCCATTTCATAATTTTCCTTGAAAGCATGGATAAATACTAATGTCCAAGGCCATAGATAAGTTACAATCATAAATACAGATATTTATTTAAATTCTGCCCTACAAATTGCTTAAGAGCAAGATTATACGTGAGCAAGACAGCTCTCTACCAAGCATTATAGGAAACCCAGGTTTAGGTGATTAGGGTACGCGGTTATTGGTACTTTTAATTCTTACTTCTAATTTTTTTTACCACTAGCGCCAACCAGCGATATTGGTAATCCATTTAAATTACCGATGGTTTGCCCGCTGGTTGGCGAAGTACCAATAACCGCGAGCCCTTACGCTCTACACCTCATCTACTCTGCCATTTCATTTCCTAGTCTTACGAAAGGGCCACTGTATTTATTCAGATCTAAGGTACACTTTTTTTCCCAAATAAACGTTTCTAAAAATGTGTGCCCTTATGTGCTGAGATATGGGAATAAACGTAAAGGTGAAAACATTAATATTAATAAACTATTGCAAAATGATCTCCAAAATGTTTATTAAGTATATGGTAGTTAAATGATTAAATGCTCAGCTCAACCTGGATACCCAGGTTGGTTGTCCTGACTTTGGTTTTCAAAATTGCTTCCTTCAAAAATGCCAGATCAGTTTCTTAAATTTTTTTCATCAACAAAGTTGCTTTCATTTGCAGTTGCCGTCTACGTTCGATCATCTGGTTTTAAAAAGACATTTACTGGAAATTGCCAAAATTCACCACGACTGTTGTTATTCTCCTTTATTGCCTTGCATTCTTTCTCCTATTATCAATCTTGTACATTCTAGAGCATTTTGTATAAATGTCTAGATGTACATGCAGAGGTCATGTAAATCTCCAACCGCATCTCTCCTGAATACATACGTTTTTTGCCTCCTATGTGCTCCCATTGCGAAATTGTACAAAATAATGGCAGTTCTATAATCAATATTATAAATAGCTTAGTATTAACAGATTTTATTTAAATTTCTTTTTCAGATAGTGTATTTCCAGGGGTACCGAAAGATGATGTAAAAATTATGAATGATTCAAAGCATCATCCAAGGCAGGAAGTCAAGGACATCCATCTCTCTAGCAAGGCTGGTGATAGTCCAGCAATTAAAAGTGGTTATTTGTATGGACATGGAAAACTAGCAACGCTTTTAGTGAATCAAGGTCTCCTCACCCAAGAGCTTCTAGATCAACTTCATAATGAATGGGAAAAATCAGCTAATGAGAATAAACCAACACTTCAAAATATAATACTAAAGAAAACTCCAAAAAAATAAGTGGTCTGATTTAGGAGCAGCCAAATGGCCAAAAAAGTTAATTACAAACTATCCAGCGATATTATGTAATTTGGAACTATCATTCTGTTAGAAAGCGCATCTTTTTAGAAGGGTATACAAGTCAATCGACCTCAGATATATGGCATCATTTCCCATTTAGTGACTGAACTTCCGAAGTTATCCTATTCATGTGAAAAAAGAGAACATAAAGATTTGTTATTACTCTGAAACTGACCTGCCTCATGTTATTCAAGCTAACTACTCACCTTCCAAAAAACAAGCTCAAATAAAATAGAAATAAGTATTGAGGGGTGTTTACCCTCCTAAAACAGGAAAAATTCCCTATTCACCTAAATTTACCTCCCCCGTTTTTCACTTGTCCATTAAGGACATCCTTAATCATTAATTAATCAGCCTTGACTCTTCCATTTTTTATATAATGGAAGATAATGTGTCATGGACACGGGATTTTAGGACCTTAAACTGAGGACACATCTAACAAGTGACCTTCTTTGGGACGCTACATATCCTAATGCTGCCCCATTGGTCTTTTAAACTTTAGCCTTGTGAGGTCTCGGGTGGCCTTAAGAGCTTAGGAAGGCAACCCGGACCTTAAAAAGGAATGAGTTTGAGACGTTTTGAATATCAAAACCCAACGGGGTTTATTAAACAAAAGGAACACAAAGGGGTGAAACCCATGAGCGATACAAAAGTACAAAACGCTAGCGCAACGCAGCGACAAACGAACCAATACAGGTAGAATGAGAGGCGGCCTACTTGGCCGCCCAAATAACGACTACGTCGCAGCGAGAGCCCCGAAGGGGAGGCCGAGAAATGGTCCTGGGCACGAGAGCGCCACACACCTTAAGCGTCCTTTACAGGACCTTACGCAACAGCTTCCAGCGAGAGAGAGCACCCTTGCTCCTCTGCCGTTGCTTCTTATAGCACCTCGCCAACCTTGGCGAGTGACACATTCCAATCCGGAATGTTTTCTTACGTTTTCCTAACGTTTTCCACCAGGTGACCTTTGATCTGCGCTTGTGACTAATCCGTGACCCTGGCCACTCTCACACCCTCCCCAGACTGCAGTACCTCCGGAACAAGGTCTAACAAAACAGGAACGCAAGTTAACTGGACCACCGTGCTCAAATCTATCAAAATTCAAAGACAGGCACATTACAATCCAATAAAATCACACTAATTAAAACCATCCAAAACACGTAAAACATTAAATATTATTAAAACACCTCAAAACATCCGTATCTGTTAACATTATAAGCGCACTTAACCTACACATGTCATACCTTCTATAACGTTTTACTACTTTAAGTTCTTTCTGTACTCAGGGTCCAACTCGATCAACCTGGCTTGCATCCATTGCTTTTACCACCTCCGCTTTTCTCGGCGCTCCTGTGTGTTGGTCCGCACCAGCTGTATGTTGGCATGCCAGGCAGGGTCTGGCACCCAAATTCCTAAGTCAAAGGCTCACTGTTGCAGGCGTCGGGAGGGTATATCCTTCTCGTCCATCAGTTCCCCATTCAGCCTATACCACTCCAGTGCAAAAATCTCTTTTTTCGTGAACATTAAGCTGACCAGGTCCGGCTTCTCCTCCTGAACAGCCTCTTTGGTCGGCATCTGTTGGGAGGGGGGGCATCTCATATACCCAGTGTCTCACCGGTGACTCGTCCGAGGACGGGATATAGCCATCCGGGTCCATGAAGTCATCATCCGTGCTCGAGGGTGGCGATAGGGCAGCCAGTTCTACACCGCCTACTGCTCCTAGTTCATCTTCTTCATGGCAGAGCGATGGTTGTTCGGCTTAAACAGCCACGTCCGCCACTTCTCTGGCCACGTGTGTGGCTGGATTCACGCACAATCTACCTTCTTCGAAGCCACGCACCAACACTTAGAATTACCGCCGTAGCTAAATCCCTTTGCAGTTTGGGTTGGAAGTTGGCCACCAGTCCCTTCTTTAACAAGGATGGAGTGTCACTCAAAAGTGCCAGAGAAAACCAATATGGCGTAATGGCTGCCTTTGCGTACTTAGGCTGTCAATGATGCACGCGTGCATTACTAACGACGTCAGGATATTCTGCCACTCCTGTTTAGACAGTTCAGGCGCCGCTGCTACCATCTTCTTCGGACTTTCATTTCTTCTCTTTATATTCTGTTTATTCTCTGGCGAACTAACATACGACTCCGGCAAAAGACAAAGGGCGAACCTCACACGTTTGTCAGCTGTTCGTTCTATTATTTGGTCGTCTCGCAAAGGATTTGGGTAACTTCCTCCCAGTCCAGCAAGGGATTATGGGTAGCAGCCTCGATCTTCTTCTGTGGCGCATATTTTTGAACCTCCCAACTCTTCTTTGACACGAAATAGCATGATTTTACAAACTGTAACATACATTTTTGGATAAAAACGCTTAATATTTGAAATATGCGCCAATGACGTTCTCGGCATGCCCCAACGCGTGTCCCTAAATTCATAGTTATCCTGTGGTAATTTTTTTGTAATTTGGAAAGGACCCTGGAAGGGGAGTTTAAATTTTCCTATTCCTTGTGGCGCTGGACCTACGTTTTTTAACAGTATCCAGTCGCCACGCTTTAACTGTATGTTAACTCCTATCGAAATATTTTTTTTGTTTCGCTTGCGCTTGCTCCAACTCCAATCCTGCTTTGTCTCGTAGGCATTTAATTCCATCTTGGATTATCGGGAATTCTACGATCGGGCCCAGCAGGTTATCTTTAACACTCCTAGTCGTGAAACCATGCATGAGTTCGAAAGGGGTGGCCTTCGTTGACGCTTGGCGGGCAAAATTATACGCAGCCACAGATTTGTCTAACCAGGCCACTCAATTTACTCCTTGCCTATTATCTGGGAGACGAGAGCGGAGCACAGTCATCAGAGTTTGTATTACTCTTTCAGTGAGACCGTCTGCCTGTTGGTGGTAGGCAGAAGAGCAGCGATGATCTATCCCATACTTTGCGACAAAGTCCGCAAATTCTTTACTTTTCTGGGGAATTCCGCTATCGGACACTAGTGCGCGGGGGATCCCAAACTGACACACTATTTTCTCAAAAAATCTTACAAAGCTGGTTGCGTTCTGGCTCTAAATTGGAGTTGCAACACAAAAACGCGTTGCATAATTGACCGCAACTATCAGAGAGGACATCCCCCACTGCTTTTAGGAGCGGGCCCGCAAAGTCAACACCCCATTGTTCTGCTGGACCTGCGCTAACGATGGGAAACAGCTCGCCTGATGGTTTAGTCTTCCCATGTTTTACTTTTTGACATACTTCGCAAGTTTGAATATACTGTAGGACTGACCTACGCCAACCGGGCCAATGATACGCTTTTTCTACGGCCGCCACCATTTTAGTTACTTCAAAGTGTCCCATCAGGGGGTCGTCATGACATATCCTCAAAACGTCTTGGCGCAAGTGATCCGGCACTACAAACAACAAACGAGGGATTTCTCGTAGCATAAAAAAATATAAAATGCCTGCTAACTCGATATATCCACCGGATGAATCCAGCATACGGGGGATTTGAGCACGAAGGTCTCTTAACAATACATCCTTCCTCTGCTCCTCTTGAAGGTCCATATCTTTCGAAAGCCTAAATAAATATGCATCGTCCTCTCCTTCGTGTGGTTCCGCTGGTTGACGGAATCTGCTTAGGCAGTCAGCGTTTTTGTGAACGCCTCTTCTGTATCTCACAACGTACTGAATTTCCTCTAAACGGGCAACCCAGCGGGCCAAACGAGAGGAGGGACTCTTTACATTTTGCAAACAACACAAGGCATGATGGTCTGTGACCACCGTGAATTTCTTACCAAACAGGTAATGCCTGAACTTTTCGGTGGCCCAGACCACCGCAAAAGCCTCCAATTCGGTAACTGAGTATCAGGATTCTGTGCCCGTAATCATTCTGCTTGGATATGCCAAAACGGGCTGCGCATTTCGATCTCCCTGCTGAATCACTGCACCTAGTCCCAACAGGGAAGCATCTGTATATAAAAACAGTGGCAGATCAGGATTAAACATTGTAAGGACAGGTGCCGAAGTTAGTGCTCTCTTCAGCTCCTGGAACGCCGCTTCGGATTTCTCTCCCCATTTGAACCTCTTTTTCTCACTGGTGAGATCGATCAGCGGCGTCACGATTTTTGCGAAATTATCGATGAAGTGGCGGTAGTATCCCGCTAAACCCAAGAAACTCCTAACCATTGTTTTTGGGGTGGGGGTCGGAAAAGCCACCACCAAGAATATCTTGTCGGGGTTTATCGCCACTCCATCCTTACTTACTATATGTCCCAAGTATTTCACCTGTCGGTAGCCGAAAAAACACTAACTATGGCGCAATCATAGGCAATGGTTCTGAAGGACCTGGCACACTACTTAAATTATTTAGGAAAACCCCGAATGTACCAGCAAAAATGATCACGTCATCCAGGTATACCAAGCACAACTCCCAGCGCATGCCCAGCAGGATCTGGTCTAAGCCACGCTGCATTGTTGCAGGGGCATTACATAAGCCAAAAGGCATACGAAGAAACTCATAATGCCCTTAGCAACACGAAAAAGCTGTTTTCTCTATGTCTTCTGGGGACATTGGCAACTGCCAAAATCCTGACATGAGGTCCAGCGTGGCAAACCAGTCTGCTCCTTGCAAGGAATCCAACGCAGCATTGATGCGTGGGGTTGGGTACGCGTCCACTTTTGTCTGGGCATTGAGCTTCTGTTAATCAATACAAAACCCTATAAGCCTAATCCTTTTTCTTTACTATTACGATGGGGCTTGAGTAAGGACTTTTACTCGGTATAATTATCTTATTTTTTAACATGTCGGCTACTTCATTCTTTACTATCTCGCGAACGACTGGGGACGTTCTCCTAGGAGGCTGATAAATTGGGGGAGCCCCCTGAGTATCAATCGAGTGCGCCGGTAGTTTACTCAGCCCAAACTCGGCCACCAACAGCGCAAATACTGATCGAAAACGTACCAGTAAGGCCAACAAATCTTCTTTCTTTTTTGTGTTAATTCGGGATTTATGTTCAAGGCCGCCTCAAATTGTACCTTATCATCTGTGTTTGATGATTTTGTTCTTCTAATCTATTCTCATTTACTGCTACTATCTCATCTTCCTCTAATACTGGAGTTGCTATTGTTAGTACTTGGCCTCCTTTTAACTGTATATTCGCTGCGCTGAGATTTGCAACCTTAAAGGTCCTCACTCTCGGAGTACCAGTTAGGAATATTCCATATGCTGGGCGGACGTCTATAATCGATTTCGAAGGTGGTACAAGAATTGCTCGTTCTCCCATTGGCATATCTTTAGGTAAAATACACCTAACCTGCGAAACCGAACAGGGAGGGAGTACTGTAGGGGCTGCCAGCATCACTAGGTATGGCTGAAGGAAACAAGCATTCTTTTTCATCGGGGAGGGGGCTGCCAATTCTTCGATATTTTTATCACCTTTCTTTAACGGAGGGGGTTCAACAAACAAGGCTCTGCTAATGGGTAACATCACCGTTAGGTTGTCATCATATGCCAACACACCTCTTTTTGCGTAAACGTCCAGCCCTGACTGCTTCGAGAAATTCCAGCCCACTAACGAAGTCTTGCATTTCCATAGGTTGGGGCACCACTCTAAACCTATGTACTACATACCTATTGAACACCCATACTTTTAGTTCTACCGATCTCCCACACGCCAACCTGTGCCCTGTTGCGCCCCTCAGATATTGTGGGCCTTTCTGTGGGACGTCTTCTATTTTTAATTTCAGGCGTTCAACTAATGGCTGCGCTATAATTGACAGGTATGATGCCGTGTCAAACTGCATAGCACGGCATGCGGTTAATGTATACTTTAATCACTGGGGTGTCATCCTTATCAAAGTAAATTAGACGGTTTGTTGCGGGCGAACGAGGCCGCCCCCGACCCTTGTTTGCCAGTGTTGGCCGTTTTCTTTGCCCTTATTCGCATTCTTCATCCTCAACACATAGCCTTTTTCCAATTCCAAAAGGTCCATCCTATAATCTACTAGTCCTAGATGGGTCCTCATTCGCATCCGCTCCTTATAATAGTACAATAACCCTTTTCCAATATTTTTTATGGATTTTTCTGACATTGTTTTGCCGTACTTAAAACAAAGCAGCTCCACTGACATAACATACTGGCGAATCGATTCGTCTGCAGCCTAAAGATTTGGGAAAGCTGCTCTCAAAGATCCATTTCCATATCTGGGGGAAAGAAATATTCTCTAAGAGCGGCCTCAAAAAATTCCCAACTAGCTGTCACTAACTTATGCTCTTGTGTGGTCAGCCAATCTCTGGCCAAGCCTGACAATTTTGACTTTAAAGCTAAGGCCTATTCTCTTTTTGGAATATGTTCCGTTTGGACCGCAATCTCAAACGACGTCAAGAATGTGTCTACATCTTGGGTTCCGTCGAACCCCGGCAACGACTCTGATCTAAACCACATCGTAGGGTCTTGCTTTACATTCACACTAGCAGGGTCTTGTTTGATTTGAACTGAGGCGGCTACTCCTCGCTTTCCCAAACATCCTGTAAAACCCTAGTGCCTGCGTTCAGGCTCAGTGTTGAAAATGCAGTGCGCCCTTGAGTGGCGATCAAGAGACTTTCGCGCCTCACGTGTTTCTTGACCTCGGCACACTTTCTAGTACCTAGTATTGTGTAATTAGGCGCGTTAATTGGGTAATTAACCATGTGCAATTATCGCCTCACCTTTGCCCTTTTTTGCTAGTGGCCGGCTGACATTCTTTCGTATTATTGTCACACTCTGTTCTTGCCAGCCGCCACGTCCACGTCTCTCTGATGTTTTGCCTTCATTTTTTGCTCGGAGAAATAAACAAACTGTTTATTTCTCACATACCTGCTAGTTTGGACTGATTTCTTCTACCACCTCAACAAATCATCACTCAGTAATCCCCGAACCTGGCACCAAATACTGATCCAGTACATCTGACGCATCCCTTACTTCCTTATAATACTTTGTATGTCCGGTCTGTGGAAGTGGGGACCCGACATTCTCCGAGGGATCTTTTTGTACAGAAGTGTTTTTCCTTCTCGCGGTCTCCGAGTGTATAACCCCGCATTTCTTAGTCTAACCCTTGCCCTGATGCTGCTGCGGCTTCCGCCGCAAATTTCTGTGATCGCGTCTTCACTTTATCCATCATCTTTCCTTATTTTATATACCTTACTCTTACTATTTTAGCACACGGGAAATCGAACTCGCACCTCCACCATGTGAGGTCTCGGGTGGCCTTACGAGCTTAGGAAGGCAACCCGGACCTTAAAAAGGAACAAGTTCGAGACGTTTTGAATATCAAAACCTAACGGGGTTTATTAAACAAAAGGAACACAAAGGGGTTAAACCCATGAGCGATACAAAAGTACAAAACGCTAGCGCAATGCAGGGACAAACGAACCAATACAGGTAGAGCTAGAGGCGGCCTACTTGGCCACCCAAATAACGACTACGTCGCGGCGAGAGACTTAAAGGGAAGCCCGAGAGACGGTCCAGGGCACGAGAGTGCCCTTTCCAGGATCTTACGCAACAGCTTCCATCGAGAGAGAGCGCCCTTGCTCCTCGGCTCTTGCTTCTTATAGCACCTCGCCAACCTTGGCGAGGTGCCTACATTTCAATCCGGAATGTTGTCTTATGTTTTCCTAACGTTTTCCACCAGGTGACCTTTGATCTGCGCTCGTGACTAATCTGTGACCCTGACTGCTCTCACAGCCTCGATTTGAGTGCCGAATTAGAAGGTAAAACTTGCCCGCTTTTTACTTCTGATAAGGGTTTGGAAATTAGACAGGAAAAATGTTTTGCTTTCACGTGAACGTGAAGTGAGCTAACAGCTACAGTGATGGAAAAAGTATTTCAGCACACTGAAAAATGTTGAACAACTTAATAAATAATTACATTTTCGCAATGAAATGTTTACTGAAACAAATTGAAGATAATCCAGACACTTTGTGAAAATTTCAGCTTGAAACTATGAACATTAAATAAATTATAAAGAAAAATAGTAAAATGAGTGGGAAACTGACTTCCTTGACTTCCGGATATTTTTTTAGTTATCTGCATACATTTGACAATTTTTAAAAAAATTTAAAATTTTAAAATTTTGAATTCAGAAAATGTAAAAAGTTGTGCAGAATTTTTTCTATAAATGCTGGAATATAGGGAAAATATGTACTCTGAAAAGGTTGAAAATCTGTGCTTACAAATTTAAAGGTTGGAAATCATCCAAATTTTTACTCGGAAAATGTAGAGAATGTTGCGAATTTGCCTGGTAAACCTACAAATTTTGCTAATTTGTCCTCAGAAGCTGCAGCAAATTTTAAAAATTTTCACTGGGAAAACTTTCAAATGAGCTACATTTATGGAAGCATTAATTTTTGATTGTGACAACATGACTACGTTAAATTTCTCTGAGGTGTGGCGGTTCCATAGCTGATATTGCAAATTTATAATCCTCGGACAATCACGAAAATGTTACGAATCTGTATTCAAATCAATTTAAATTTTTGAAAATTAATGCTAAAAAAGTTTGGATTTTTTCAAATTTGTTCTCGATTGGTAAACGTAGGAAGTTTAGCAAATTTGTAGTGGGGGAATGTTGAATTTTTCTGCCTTTTTTAAAATAATTCATTCATCCTTGACTTTTTCCTGATGATGCCCGACATTTTAAAGTTCCCTGACTTGTCCTATGGGTCTACTGAACCATGTAGAATTAAAATAATATGGGTATTTTAATGAAGACATATCGTACGGCGTCCGATACGTAGAAGAATTCGTTTTTGACATAGCATGTGCAGCGTGTAGACGTGTTTTTTGGCTCTCCAGTATCTATCTACATCTCCACCAAATTTAGGCATCCAAGGCTCATCTTGGACTTACAATTTTCATAAGATTGATAGCTAAATAGTGGTGTTTTTAGTTTTTAGATTGGTCAAGTATTTTGAAGAAATTACAATTCTAAATAAGTTCTAGATTAGACCTACAAATCTTAATTTTACTCATTTCTAACCTATTTTCTTGTCATGGCACCAACTCATGTAACACCGAAGGGGGGGGGGAGTTCTTACTCGTTCTGGCAAGGCAGCAATGACAGTAGATACTTCTGTCCTTGGGAGGGAGTTTAGGGAGCTGAATAAACTTGTCCTGAACTTCATGTCCTCCCGACCCAGGGAATTGGCTAGTGTTGGTTGCAAGACTGATTCGGTGCTTTCACCGACAGTCGTCATGGTCGATGCAGCTGTGGTTGGAAATTGCTCTTTTCAGGAACAGTCTTCCCAATTAGATGCAGTCCATGGTGCAGGTCCTTGAAAGGTAGTGGGGAGAAGTAAAGGCCATCGGAGGTCTCGGGGGGAAATCAGACAGCTGGTTTTGGTGCTTCAAGCATTATGGTGGCTAACCGCTTCAGTGCACTACATTGTGCAACTGATGAAGTACAGTTTCCTGTGGAATCTCATGAGGTATACCTCCTGGGTGACTCCATTGTCCAAGGGGTTAAGGTCGGCAAATCTGGTAAGGCAACAACCTGGTGCTATCCCAGGACAAGTGTTGAGCACTTAACTTCCCGGGTTGAGTCTGTATTTAGAAATGCATGTCCCAATCTGAGCGGCTGCATGGTCTAGCCAGGAAGGTCCAACGAGTTTGACCGCAGGTAAGTGTGTTGATATCAAGCATTCTTCCTTGGTTTGACCGTGGATATCGGGGCCTAGTTGGCTTTCCTAATGGGGTAAGACTGTTTGCACGGGAGATTTCGGTCTTCTGCCAACGGGAGAGCATCATGTGTGTTGATGCCTCGGAGGAAGTGCTTCAGAATCCTAAGAGGTATTACTCACATGATGGTCTGCATCTCACTCAGGAGGAAAAGTCTGTACTTGGTGCTTTTCTTGATAGGGCTACAGTTGGACTGACCCAGGGAAACTAGAAATTTCTAATTTGCCTGTAAATCTCAATATAAATTGTGAGAGTAGGCAGTTTAATGGTTTAAATGTAATGGTTGTAAATTGCCAGAGCATTAAAAACAAATCCCTAAAATTTAGAGAGGCAGTTGAATCACTTGGCTCAGACATTATTTTGGGATCTGAGTCATGGTTGACTGATGAAATTGTTAATGCAGAAGTTTTTCCTAGTAATTTAACTATCTATAGAAAAGATAGAACAGATGGTTATATTGGTGTTTTTATAGCTCACTCCATTAAATTTTCTTCTGTTAGGGAAAACTCACTGGAGACTAACTGTGAACTAGTGGCGTGTAGTACCATACTAAAAAATGGTAGAAAATTGATAATTGTTTTTTTATCACCCTAATGATTCTTCTATCCATATTGAGGAATTCTTTTAAGTCAATAGATCTATTGTTTAGCAAAAATACCAATTCTCTAATTATTATCGGAGGTGACTAACTTTTCTGGTATTGACTGGGACAACTATGTCCATGTATCCTCCTCCCCGTATGCAGCTAATTCAAATTTTTTTTTAGAATACTTAGCAACTCGTTATCTTAAACAATTAAATAAAAAGCCCACTAGGGGAAATAACATTCTTGAGCTAATAACCACAAATTCTCCTGAATCATTTTCAAATGTCAATATATAGAAGCTGGCATAGGAGATCATGACAAGTTAATTATTGCCAAGTTCAGTCTTACACCTTCAAAAATTTCAATACCCAGGAAGATGTTTTACCAGTATTATAAGGCTGATTGGGATAGCCTTAGGGAATTTGTAGGTACATACCGGTCCATACCAATGGAAGTTATTTCCCAAGTGAAGTGTCAATTGTAACTGGAAAATTTTGAAAAGTATTATTGAAGATGGCATTTCCAAATTTATTTCAATGAAATTAAGTTGCAGTAGTTCAGAACCAGTTTGGTATAACACGGAAATTCGACACACTTTGCGAAAGCTGAGGCTGGTTAGAAATAACTTATGGAAGACGAAAAGTGCTGACATAGAAGTTAAATTTAAGAGTTTAAGGCGACAATTAAAGAAATTAATCTTTGATGAGCATTTAAAATTTAAAAACCTTAAATTAGGCGAATCTTTAAAAGAAAACCCTAAATTTTTCTGGAAATATGTCAAATCTTTGAGAAAAGGGCCAAATTCTATATCTACCTTAGCCGGTGAAGATGGCAGAGTGACTTCTAATAGTATTGAAATGGCAACAATATTAAATTTCCAATTCCAGGAAGGTTTTTGGAAACAAAAATCCTAACTTACCAAATTTTGATGTTACTACTGATTCAGTGATGGAAAATGTGCATTGTAACGATGTGCGCAGCCCCGAGCGCTCATAAGAATACAGGAATCAAGATTACTAAACAGAGCAAGCCACAAAGGGTTAATGCGAAATAGGAACTCTTTAATACAACCAGATCAATCGGACACATAGTCATGTACGAAGGGATCAAACATTCGAACTTCCGAACAACAATCGTTTCAGACTTAAAATTGCGCAGATGCTAGCATGGGTTCACAAGGTTGCTTTGATTGCAATTCCCCCTTCTAGTCGTCTAAAAGTGTATAAAACAAATAAAAGATAATCCAACCACCCATAAGCTCATAAAGCGGACATAACTTGCAGCAAGCGATCAAACTCACAAAACAGCAACAGCCTCATCCGACAACACCTTCACGATCGAGTTCCAGACTACCTTGTCTCTCTACTCCAGCCTCTTTATATCGAGCTCGATATCACATGACCATAAGGGTCACGTAATCCTGATGACGTAATTCACATCATCAAGAATGAGGGACTTTGGAACTCAGGGTCACCGACCATGACATCCCCCGCTTTATTTCCTGGCACTCCGTGACAGGGCTAACTATACAAGGCAATTGGGAACTCTATATTCAAAATCAAGTAAAATTAAATATTACTCGAATTCAAAACCAATTCCAAACAATTCACTCACCGCGCAAACATTTCAGCAAAACAAACTAATTCAAACTCCAATAAACACAATTTCAGTTAAACAACGAACAAAAACCCCTAATCAAAACATTTCGATCGAGACAATATATCACAGTATTTCTTGTAATAACCAACAGCGACATTCGCATCTCATATCAAAACAAAAAGAAAAAATTATTTATACATGCCACAGAGTTTTACTTAAACAGGTCGGTATGGCAAATGGTTTAGATGCAATGGCACGTGTTGTTGACCGGACCGTTCCATTCCAGAATAAATACGATGTCGTCTCTATGATGCTTCCGAAAACTGGCCAAACCGAATGTAGTATGTAAGGTCCCACAAATCGTATCGTTTATCCAAATTTCTCCCTGAAAACTTTGGAAGTGGTTGCACAAATAACCGCGTAGGCATTACTAGAGTAGGAGGCTTACCATTTTCCCAAATGGTACGATACTCCTGTCCATTGTGGGCAGGTGGCAACCATCCGGCACAGTGCAAATCTGCCCGGTAATACTGTGTACATCTACGCCGAGTTGGTTCGACTCCGAAAAACATCAATATTGGGGGCTCCGGCATGGGTATAGTACGCGCCACCAACGTTCCATCCGGATCCCTGGTCAAAAACGGAGGCAGCTGAACATCGGCAGGAGTTACCATCACTCCCACTGAACAAGTAGATACCGGTTCCGTCTGGGTGCTTCTCTCCGTAACGTCCTCTCCCCAACAATAACCAGTCATATTCACGTCAGCGTAACGTTCGGGATGCCTACTAAACATTCCCAGTTCCTGGGAATCAGGGTCGCCCACGGCACCCAGATAGAAGAACCGAGCAAAACGACATATCGCCAATGTGTCCATGTTCTTGATCGTATCAGGAAAAGGTGTTCCTCGATGATCCTTAGGTACCAGCTGAAGAATGCCCACGGTCGCAAAGTCCGGTGGTAAAACCAAACTTTCTGCGGAACATTCTACCGGTGAAATCCACGAAGTTATTAAATCAAACTCCATCAACTACCAAACTAGCTTTTTTTTACAGCGACGTTTCGGCACCATGTGCCTTTATTCAAACCTATTGGAACACATAAATAACATTTCATGAAATTATCAAAACGTGACCTACATACCATGACAACACTGTAATAATGCGTTATCATGCCACCGATTAATCAACGCCCCTAACAGTACAAAAATATACAATAAATGCGAACCGCCCCACCGGGCAGAGACCCTCAAATTGGGCTCCTTATACAAAACGAAAGAATTAAATAATTAAATACAGAATTAAATAGCAATGAAGCTACACTAAAATCTAAATACTAAAAAACTTTAAGGGTGAGGGAAGTAGTCCTAAAAAATTTAACTAAGTGGCTGGATTCCCTTCCCAACCAACAAAAAATGCGAGAATAACACTTCAAAATCATGAACAGACATACCTCTGATTTAACTATCACAACATCCTAGTATTCCACCATAAAAATCATATTTGTTAGGGAATGCGCTCCTCTCCAAGGCCATTGCTAACCTTGGGTCAGCAATTAACATTCTTTGTTATATATTAACATTCCCTTCCTGCATTCTTGGCAACAGACAGAGGGTTCTGGAACATTCTGTTCCTGCCAATATAGGGTA
>JAQGBX010001158.1:0-26951 GCA_034698745.1 Megaphyllum sjaelandicum | reverse complement strand
GACGCCATCTTGTGACTTATCGCCTTCGATCGGCCACTTCACACGCGGAAGGATCTTTGCAATTGGGATAGTCCTTGGCTAATCCTAAACATACAACGATCGAGTATTTGTCTAACCAGGCAGACGGTTAGGCCAGTTGATACAGGGTGTTCAATGGGTCAAAATTATGCTATATTTGTAGCAAATTGACTCGTATAAAACTTGTGGAAAAACATTTCGATTCGATGTAGAGCCTTAAATTGGATGTCAAGTCAGATTCTAATGAAATTTATAACGCATAACAATTTACAAACATCTTTATCAAATTTTGCAACTGGTGTGTGGTCAGTGTAGTCCACCATGATCGATAGATAAGAAAAGAAGTTATGCATTAAATCTCAAATCAAAGTTTTGAAAAATTGCATTCGTTTAATCAAAAATATCGTTTACAATATGAATTATCGACAGTAATATTATCAGGGCTGAATATTATGATTGAATGTAACTTAATTATATAAGCTTGAATGGACACTCGTATTTTTGAATTTCACCAGGGCTTTGGAAAAACTCCAACCTCCGGATCCTCCTCAGAGGTAGAAAAGAAATCAAATATTTTCGAAAAAAAAACACGCGATAAAACAAATTGTTTGTCATGTATGAAACTCGCGTTTATAAAATTGAATTTCGCGGCGAAAAAGAAGTCGGTGCGCGTGAATGGCCGAAAGAACTATTTAAGTCAAGCGCATTCATACATTAAATTGGTCGCGTAGCTATGTATAATCACAGTATGGTATAATACGCAATCAATTTCCCGAGATACACTTCGTTTACAGAGTGCGTCAAAAACCAATATTATTCCAATTCATAGGCGCGATTTTCAAACATGTCAAAATCATTTTCCTCATCTTCTGATGAAGAATTGTTAAATAAACAGCTGCATGATTACAATTTTATAGTATTGAATTGAAAAGTCAACTTTATAGATCACTGAGAAAAGGTTCTATAGACAAGTAAGGAATGGAATATACATCCAATAAAACGGAACAAAATAACTTTTGTTTTTTTGGCATAATTTACCAAATGACAAGTTCTTAAATTAAATTTTAAACTACTAACAGCGCGTATTTGTCATAGTTATTCTCATTAGTCATTTATATATATACAGTGTCTATTCCTGTTTTTCTTTTCATCATTGATCCCGCCTTTAAATTCCTCGAATTCGTTAACTCGATCAGTTTCCTTTCTTCTCAGGATTATAATACACTTATACCACATAAACGAGGAAATTCCCAATCACCCTGATCACGGGAAGTATAAAATCACTATTTCCCCAGAACTTGAAAAAGCCTTTTAATTTGGCAGCCCAGCTCGCCCTATTTATTGGTAATTTGGAATGTGTTGTTTTTATGCAGCTTCATTTAGTTTTAGATAATCACAATAAACGACCCATGGTTCGATCGCCTTGAAATTCAATCAGTGAATGTTCAAGCGTGGGGTTCCCGATATCATAAGGATCTCATGTCATTTCGTGCCAAACATAGACCCACATTGTAATTTCCCAACGAATTCCAGATTTCGGGAAAAAATCTTAACACGTGTATTCACACTGTGAAAGAATTCAGTTATGTGAATTTCACAAATTACATCCCATGCCTACTACCAATAGAAGTACTCAGAAAGAAGCTGCGCGAATCGTATATTTTGCCAGTCAAGAAGTCACGTGTGTAAAATCGACACGCTAATTCAGCCTAACTGGCATCGCTGTTTATAAAACCAATTACTGAATTCCTTTTACACACGTGATTTCATGACTGCCAAAGTACGATTCGTAAAGTTTCTATACAATGTCACTTGTTAGTTAGTACTAGTATATAACAGTTTATTCTGTTATTTCCCACTCAAGCTATTCAAACTGGCCTGGTTTCGTGCCCATGTCCTGAGTTGAAATTAACTGCGGAACAAATTATCATATTTACCCGACATTCGTCCTTGCATTCCCCCCTACTAGCCGAGCAGCTATGAATCCAAGCCCATTAGTATCAAATTTCGGCAAAAAATGTTCCCAGAAATAGCATTGAATATTAATTTTGGATTTTCCCCATCATAACGAACTCGAATATTGCTCATAACTGGATCATATTGCGGTAAAGTTTCTGGAGACTAACAAATGCCATTGTTAGCCGGCACTGGAACAATTTAACGACATACTGTTAGACAAGAAAACATTTTAACGGATGTATACTGTATATAATTTACCATTATTTTTGGGAATGTCGTCAAATGGACAGCAGTAATGTACTGTATGAGAGTGTGCAAAATAAATCACCAGATAACACACCTTTTCTGAAACTTTTTTTGTGTGTGGTGAGAATATTCCAGACACCAAACTTGACCGGTTTAAAAGTCCTCGACAAACTGAGTCACGACCAATATAGGACAACCACGCTGGAAAACAGGTGATCATCCGAAAAAACAAAATCAGGAAACGAGGGGCGGCTAGTAATTTATTTGGTTCATTTAAATTCCTGCTAGATACAGGTAGATGGGTGTGCCCACCATGGGAAAGCGGGTAGATGTGAGGGACATCTTCAGGGTGATCACCAATAGCAAGGTGACATGATTAATATTATTATGATATTGACGTACTGATGTGCAAAAAACAACTTTTAACAAGCAACATCAACATGCGAGTGAATTAGTGCTAGCGAAACTATTTTCGGGCTTGCCCCAAAATGGCTCGTTTGCCAACAAGAAGCTTTGATGATTATTATCGGTTTAATCCAACTGGACAATTGGAAATTAGCAATAGCAATGTAAAATCAGTTGTGCAAGGGACCAGCCATTTCGCCTAAAAAATAGGTTGAAAAAAAGTCTAAATTTACTATTTTTTTTACGGGACTTTATGCCAAACATACAGTTTATTTCGTCTTAGAGAGGCGCGTCATAAATAAGATGCATTTATAGTAATGATTACATAAAATGGCCAGCATGCCTTGACATCGAGCGTGTTTGCAATTCTAAGCCACGGAGAGCAACGTTTATGAAAGGTTACTTTACCTCGGGTTGATGCAACACCACTGACATGATCGATGGTCATTGATCATCGATAATCAACAATTCAGTAAATCTTGTGAATATTGATTTTTTTTGTGTTAATGCCAGACCAATTTCCAACTCAGTTCCCAATGAAAAACGTTCTTGGCATCAGCCGACAAGTAAAACAATGCGTCCACATACTGTACATGTACAAGGTGAGGCACTTTAAACCTGTTTCTGAACGAAGGAATTTAAATTCAATTGTTTAATAAGGTGAACATGATTATAGAGTGGAATAAGAGATCGAATATGGCAAATGTAATGACCATTTGTAAATTATCTCGAATTCAAGGATTTCTTTATATATCTTAATAATTATAACAGGCGACATTTGGAATTACAAAGTGGCAGAGTGCAGCTTGACATTACGTTGATTTAATGAATATCTGTGTATCAAAGTGATGAAAAATGACATCAACTAATTTTAATAGGATATACTTTCATAAACAAGATAACTTATTGCATCGATATCATGTGATAATGAGTGATAAAATGCTGATATTTCATTGTGTAATTATAAGTAATTGGTATTCATTTTAATACAGTGTAGAAATGCTACAATAATTCCAAAACTTGTATCGGTATATGCAGCGCACAGGTATCAGCAAATGATCAAGTTGTCTAGGGAGTTTGGAATTAATTTTAGTTATGCAAGATGATCAAAATGCTACAACTTGTAAACATGATCATGTAAGCGGATTTTATTGAATAATCTTACATAGAACTACTGTATATAGAGCTCTATATAGGGCTCCATAATTTCATAAGATGAGGTCAAGGCCCCAAACCACCTTATACAATGTAGCTAACGCTTAATGAGCACAGGCACTTTATTTAATGTGAGAGGCCAAAAATAAGGGTATACTGTACATTTTTTTTGCTTATAATTTTCGAGACCCTTGCCATTTTAATTTAACAATGGTGGTCTGTCATCATGTCTCAACACACAAAAATTCCATCAAATGGCCTTCTGGAAACACTGAAAAGGCAATGAACTATAATTATATTTCAAAACGAAGGCCTCCCCCTCTTTACAAGAAATTAATAAAGGGAAATAATTTATAGGAATCAGATTCTTAGTATTAAACTTGGAAGATGTAGAAATCATTGATCTTAATGAAATTCCCGTTAGGGTCTTTTAGTTCGAATTTTCCATTTAAACGACATTGAAGTTTTGTTGGATCAAAAGCATTATTATTTTTTAAATTTTCTCAGCAGGTGTACTCAGATAGAAACTTTGCGAATCGCACTTCAGGAATTAAGAATTCACGCATGCCAAAGGAATGCGTTGTTTTAAAAATTAGCAATAAACTTGATTGAATTTTTTAAACTAATTAGCATGTCGATTTTGTACTGTGACTTCATGACTGCTGAAGTTTGATTCGTAAAGTTCTGCCTGAAGTACCCCTAGTCTAATGTTCATTGTTTGCTGATCATTTTGAACGTACAGTATATCTATCTATTATGTACAGGTATATCAATTAAAAACTCACCATTATATCGATACTTTTGTGCAAAATAAAATTTGCCCTGTGGGATACGTGGGGCGGAGATGTGGCAAGACCAATATTTGGGTTGCTTGCCAAACTGGTGTTGGCCCATTTAAAACTTATAAACGTGTTCTTAGAATTATAAAAAACGATGTTAAATTTTATAATTCCGCTCATTCAGCTTCCCCACATTTTCCTGTCCAAAACATGCGTACTATGAAGGAGGGGGCTAATTAAGTTCAGAAAAGGACCTCCAAATTTAATTGCGGCATATTTTGTAACTGTCTTTATGTGCGCCTGTAGTCATGATCCGACTGATAGCTTTATGACTAATCTATGCACGATTTTTAACCATTTATTAAAAGTGAGTTAGAAACATGGTCGAACCTGATTTGAATGTCTAAATATGTATCGCTGTATTTTTTTTAATCCGTGTCTCCGAATATTACCAATTAATATTTGCCGCATGCATTGATTCCTTTCTTAGCTTAATGCCGAGTCTACCCTTGAAAAATTGCGATTCTGCCATAACTCTGCAGTGATTTCCTTCGATCATTTTCAGTGTAGACAAATAAAATCTCGTTTGAGAGGCAACCACACCTTGTACGCCTAGCACACCTGACGATGACAAAGGCCAAAAGTATTCCAGTATCCGGGTGCATTGATAAGTAACGGAAAATAATGTATACAATTTGCTAATTATGGACATTTTCAATAACGGTGGCTGAAAGTCATGCACCGGAGCAACATTACCTTATGATAATTTTACATGCACTCACTAATCAGTTTTTTCAAAAGTCTGACTTTTCTTTGAAAAATGCATATACAAAGAATAATGCATCATTATTAAAAAAATGCAAGCCAATTTGTCAAAATGACAAATGCGTCGTTGCCAAATTCCATCATCATGTTTAAACCTTTGTGAAAGCCAAAAAGATATGAAAATGATATCGTAAATTATTATGTTGGTTTATGATAAACGTCATGCATTTCACCAGGAATGTTTTTCAAAATATATGTTGTTTCTTAATCGAAGGCTTGGATTTGGTGTCATTTCCTTGATTCATTATTCTTTTAGCTAACATTTCTGAGAAAACGAATTAAGGATATGGTCAATTTTTCAATGAAAGAGTTCTATATAGACAAAAGTATTCTTTGAGAAAGTTGTGCATGAATTCTATCACACGAATACAATTTTTATTGTCATCGACTTAGCATTAAATTTGAGAATATTTTTTCAATTGCAAATAAATTTCAGCAACTAACCTTAAATAAGTTTATGAAAAGCTTTAAAGATAAGCAAGCATGTACAATATTAAATTATAAAATTTGTATGATAATTTTTTTTTATTTGTCTTTGAAACTTTCCAGATGAGTATTACTATATACATGTATTAAAAGAAAAAAACTGGAAAAAACGTTTTATAAAAAATGAATTCTGCTTGAATTTAGATTAATGTTTTAAAGGTTTGCAATTTTTTATTAAATTGTTGCCCGATTATGCGATAATTCATAAGATTATCAAGAAAAAGTTTTCTTATGGATTATACCATTCTTCACATTTGTCGAAGATGGGAGGTGCACAATGTAACTAAATTTAACAATTATCTAAATGTATTAGACTGATAATTCCCTATACATTTCTGCAGAATTTTAATCTTGCATAAAGTTTTAAAATCCTATCCAAAATATGCCTGATTAATGTAATTTGAAATACATGGAACGTATTCATGCAAATAGAAAATTAATTTCGGATTGATAAATTGAAAGCATTAGTTTTTGAGATAACCCTCACCAATGCGTTGTCTGCAGTGATATTTGAATATGCAATGTATATAAACACAGATCTACACTCATAAATACATGCAATGTACTACCGTGGAAACCATAGAACCGATAGAAGCTACCTTATAAATATCATGCAACCATTTTCACAAATTCTCATTTCCATAAACCATTTTCAAAAATAAGATTTGTAGCTTAAAAGGTGATATCTACATTGAAAGGATTCGTAAAATATAAAATCATTTCAATCACAGCAATTTTCAAAATAAATATATTAATGTATCATCTGCGATAATATATAAATATACAATGTAAAACGTATGTAAACACAGATGGTCATAAGGACATAAGGTTATGATAGATATACATGCAAATCAGCAACCATGTTCATAAATTATCCTATAACCAGAAATTGAAGAACACAATTCTATTCATGTAAAAATGTTATTCGTTGTTTTATGAAACATTCCGTAGAAATGCCAAAATAAAGTTTTTTTTGGACCAGATACAACGTACATACTGTAGGTCCCAGACACCGTCACATACAAGGACAATGAAATCAAAGTCTGTTTAAATTTTAAACAAAGAGTTTCTATAAACCACACGTGGGCAATTGATGGGCACCTATAACGCCCAAATCGAGGGCTAGTTTTTATGGTCAAGAACAAGGACACGCAAGATTTCCCGGCTTAATTAAAACCAAACCTTTATATTACTAATACATGTACACTGTATACAGTATCTATAGGTGTGGTCAAGCATCGGGCTAATTGGCCGTTCAATTAAAATAATGGTCAAGATAAGGACTGAATCCTCAACAGGAAATACTGAAAAAATTCTGCAAAATTTGAAAGGAAAGCGAATAAGTTGAAAAGTTAGCGCGAGTACAAAAAGTAACGAGTGCTCCAGTTGCCTGGACATACGTATATACACGCGCAAATTACCATCTGTGGTTGTTCTTGACCTAATTTCGTCTAATTCTTACGGCAAGAACTACTAAAAGTAGAATGAGAAACACGTATAGTGAATTAGGTATGGGAAGTCCCGACCGTCCCGGGCTTAAACACGTCCAAATTTGAGCAGTGGACGAATCTTTGCCATTGAATTCATGGTTAGAAATTGCAAGAGTAGGCAGGACATATAAATAGAGGCGAGTTAGTTTATGGTGTCACCATTTAAACTTTTGGAGTGGACGGTTAGCCCAGCTCTCGATTTCACTACTGCAAAACAAAATGCATTTGGTAAGTACCTTACTTTTTAAAACGATACAAGGTATTAGCTGACCTATAATTATGGTAACTGGAAGAACAGGCGATCAAATTAATGATGCAACTCCATAAATTATTGATTCTTAGCATGCAAACAATCTAAAAAGGATGGCTTATTTTGAAAAAAAAAATCATTCTTTTTAAAGATAACTGCATAATTATATGTGCAGCTACTTCAATTCCCTGAAGAAAGTATCAAAATATATTCATGTTTGGTGTAATGGGTATTTCTTACAATTTGATGTCATTGGATGCTGCATCCTTAATTGATAATGATATGTTACAAAGATATAATTTTTATTAATCAAAAACCATGCTAGATAAAAAGTCATCGTTGCATTTAGTGACATTTATTATGGAATAAGGTTATCTCAAACCTTATTCTTAATTACATGTATTCAATTAAAATATTTATTGATGCCCATTTAATCGACTATTATCAACATAAATAGTATACTATATAATGACTTTATATAAGTATCTTCAAGATAAACTTATATTTCCGACTGGAGAAACATTTCTGGAAGCAGGCTTCTGAGGTTTCCTCTTGATATTACAAAAGACTATCAAACGCTTTTCTAACCTCCTGCATTGTAATAAAATACAAAATAGCCGTGTTATCATTGCATAAAATTCGCACAAAATTGAATATTAATACAATGGCGTCCTTCTCATGATTTTACTTATTAGATTAGAAACTTACAAGAGAAACCAAAGAAATTCACTATAAATGATAAATTTATAAAAAAAAAAGCAAAAAAACATCGTTAAAATGTAACAGGAATTGGTAGCAACACCCTTGAAACTGCACCGATTCGTTTCCTAAATGCGTCATTATAGCTTCAGCGAATCGTGGTCAAGCTTAAGTTAACCTTGTTAAGGTTTAGACCTATCCTTGCAGTTATGCATGGGAAAGAGTTCACTCCCAAATTATATTTTATCTCCAGTGTCACAGGGTGTGTGCTTCGTAAACAGATTTCCTCGAATAGAACAGAAACATTCCTCAGCCCACCCAGTGCTAACGAATATTCTGAAGGACTTTTGTCCATCGATGGGTCAAATCGCCTTGAACGAGGGGCCACTTCCCATTTAATGTTTTTTGCATCTACTTGTTTATCCAATTTGACAGATTTGAGGCACTGTTTAACAATTGTTATTGTATGAAAAGGCGAGAAGAAAAAGGTTCTAATAAAACAGCCAAGGTCTAATTGCCCGATAGCCATTTTAAGTGCACGTGCGTAATAATGTATATAATCAAGGAGTGAACATGATATGCAGTGTCCAGTCATCGAGTGGCTAAATAAGGAATTCGCATAACGGGAAATAACTACTTACTTGGCCATCCGAAGATATTTCTCTCAGTTCGTTCAAGCATGTTGCAATTAGTTTCTTATTACCTTTGGCAAATTCGTAGCACGTTGATGAAATTGACCAATGAAAACGATATCTAGAATATCCCATTGCAGTGGTAGTATGTTATTACTTACTGCTAACACGTCAACAAAGGATAATTGAGGCATAAAAAACTGGCTTCCTTTTTTAACGCTTATTCTCTGCAATAAAAGGCAAAATGTCAAAGTAACTTGCTTTTTACTGGTGATATGCACCAGTTAAATTTCAAGGTAGTCAAAACAGGTCAAGGGTTGCAACATAAAACAAGATGATCTGGAATTTCTCCAATTTCATGCAAATATTTAAAAATAAACTAGTTCATTTATTGGTGTAAATAACACGTGACGAGTGACGACAGTTGCCGTTCACGGTATTAAGGAAGTCCATACAATCAAGTAACCTAGAAGCGTGTTTTATTACACGTAGAACATTGTCCGAGAATAGATACTAGTACAAATTAATTAAAATTAAAAAAATTGAATACAGTGTACGTATATGTGACTTAATTACATGTTATTTTGCATGATAATTTGTCCCATTTGTATAAAACCACATTCATGTGCAGGGTGTCTATGATCTAAACAACGAGTCCTCGAATAATAATAATATACTGTACACTGTACAGTAGACTTTGTAATTTCCCGAACAATATGATATATTTTTGTGATGACATACAGTACATGTACTGTACATTACATATTTTAAAGTTTTTGCGTATTTTTCTCTACGCTACTATATCACTGCTAAATTCCAACCTTAGAACATTAGTTCTTTTTTGTTAATGAATAAATAATCCGATCAACCCGTCCTCAGATAATCAGCCAATTCCAAAAAGTTTTATCTTTTAAATCTTAAGCATTAAAGTATGGTTTTGTACAACAGGGAGAAAGTTAAACTATTTATCATGCAAAAAATAAGTCACTTGTTCAAATTCTTTTTTTTATGTTTTGAAATATAATTATTTTTTCTGTTTGCGGACTTAGCCTTATTCACACCTAGTAATGTTTTTAGAAGTTTTAGACAGTGCAGGCAATGTGTTAACTCAAAACTTTCCTCCAATGCGATACTGTGTCTAATGATGATATTCTGTTACAGGGTGCCCAATGCATTTTGCTGCTCTTAGGAGCTAGTACCTGCCTGGCTTTTCCGAGTGGGAAAAGCCACGGTCAGTACGTCGGGCCGGGACTCGCAGCAGTCGGGGGTTACACGACCCACGTAGTTGGAGTTCAGCAACCGATCGCAACCCAGGTCCACCAAGTGGCGGCCCCAGCTCAATATACGACCCAGACCCAGACGCACTTGACCGCCCCTGCCCAGACCCACGTGGCTACGCAGACGCACGTGACCGCTCCTGCCCAGACCTACGTGGCCCAGCCAACCTACGTACAGGCCCCAGCCACCTACGTAGCCGCTCAGCCGTCCCTTTACACCGCACAGAAGGTGAAGGTCGAGCAGACCCAGGTTCAAGTGGCCAAACAACCGGAAGTCGAGGAGAAGGAGTTCCACTACGTGGCGCCAGCGCAGATCAGCGTGCGACGCCACAAGGTGCACGTGCACCAGCCCACCGTGCACGTGTCCCAACCAGAAATCCACGTGTCGCGTCCCGAGTACCACGTGGTGGCGCCCACCAAGTACCACGTGGAGCCAGAGCGCCCCAAGGCCCAACTGCAAGACACCGAGTACCACGTGCACGCCGAACCCGACGTGGAGGTAGTCAAGCAGAAGGTGAATGTGTACAAGCCCGACGTGCGAGTGCACCAGAAGGAAGTCAAAGTACACCGTCCAGAAGTGGACCTCGTCGCACCCACCGAATACGAGGTGGAACCTCAGCGTAGCCGCGTTCAGCGTCCACTGGAGGAGTACCACGTGCACGCCGAGCCTGACGTAGAGGTGGTCAAGCAAGAGGTGAACGTGTACAAGCCCGATGTCAGAGTACACCAGAAGCGAGTGAAGGTCCATCGTCCGGACGTGGACCTCGTGGCGCCCACGGAGTACGAGGTGGAATCCCAGCGCGACCGTGTGGAGCGCCCCCTAGAAGAATATCACGTGCACGCCGAGCCCGACGTGGAGGTGGTCAAGCAGAAGGTGAACGTATACAAGCCGGAGGTGAGGGTGCACCAGAAGCAGGTGAAGGTTCACCATCCTGAAGTGGACGTGGTGGCTCCCACGCAGTACGACTTCGGACCCCAGCGCGTGCGCGCACCCACCACTAACGAGGAGTACCACGTCGTTGCCGAGCCTGATGTGGAAGTGGTCAAGCAGAAGGTCAACGTGTACAGGCCTGAGGTTAAGGTGCATCAGCAAGAGGTGAAGGTGCACTCCCCCGAGTACCACGTCGTCAAGCAGCCTACCGTGGAAGTAGCGCAAGACAGCGCCAGGTACTACCAGAGCAATGTCCAGCTCAGCGATGATACCTTCGATGCCGCCACCTATGTCCAGGCACCGAGCGCCGGGTACGTGGCCCAAACCCAGGCCGTGGCCGGCAACGTCTTCAGCGGGAAGAGCCACGGAGCCAGCGCCGCCCTCACTGCCCCATCCTTCAACACCGATCACGTGAAAACGGCCTACGTTGCTGGTCCTGGTCAGCCGGTCAGCTTCGGCCAGACCCGAGTGCAGTCCGGTGGAACCTTTTCCGGCTACCACACCAAGAGTTCGCATTAACAATGACAGGGTTACCGAAAATTGAACGTGATTTCCGAAAGATAAGCCTGGCAAAAGTGGAGCTTGAGTATGCTTCTGTAGAATAAAAGACCCTGAAAAAATGAATTTTCGGTAAAACATAGGTCAAGAAGTTTTTTTTTTCTGAACGAAATTCTTGTTCATTTTGAAAACCTAATAGAAAAGGGAAATTCGTACCTGAGTCCTGCAATTTTCTAGGGATCATTAAGAGTGGCGTAATCCCTTTGAAACTGTGGTAGCCTGAGGTGTAAACCTTTTCTTCTCCCTGAAAAATAATGTATTTCATAATTTTATTTCCAGCCCCCTCCCCGTTCCACCCAAGTAAATGCATATATATGCAATAATTTTATATATTTGGGTTTTGTGACATGATGGAATTTTTAGAAACAATAAAAATACGTGTATTTTCCAATTACTCGCTCATGATTTTCGGATTGTTTTGGAGCATTGAATAATTAGAGAGGAATGAAATACGTGTTATGCCCTTTTTACTTTTAGCTAAATAGGTAATCGTATGATCACTTTAAATAAAGGGACGGGTTACACCACATACTGCACAATATAGCGCAATTTCTACATCCTACCTCCATTGCATTTTTATAGTGCACGAGGTTATTGCGCAATATATTTTTAGTAATGACGATGAACACAGAACATATTTTTCAAAATTTGAAGATACGAACCTCCTGAAGAGACGCTACAATAACATAAAAATGAATTCTTTAATTGCTAAGGTATCGTTAATACTTAGTCTAATGTGGACTTTGGAAAGCACATTTCCAATAGCTAACAAACACGAGTTCGTAAATATGTTGTGCAATAAGTTAATCTGCAGAATATGCTTGGTGGTGCCATGATATGCAGGATCCAGGTTTGAATTAATCTAAGATATGCAAATATTTTTGGATACTGAATTATGACCATAATCTGCATACATGTATTATTCATTTTCATATTCATTCATTTTCAAAATGTTTCACGAATTCGGCTAGAAATCGCTTCTATAAAATCGATACAGCCAACATAAGTATGCTGACACCCCCTTCGTGTCAATTCAACTTCTGTTACACGACATTAATATTGCAAATAACAATGCACAGGCATTTTTTTTCGATGTGGTTTGAGAATCGTCCAAATTCTTTTCGAACTAAATTTTAGAAAAATGTAAACCGTAAATGAGCAAACATACATGTAGATGTAGAATAGAAAAGAAAGCATGTCAAACGGTGGGTGTTTTGTCCCATTTTTTGAGGTAAATAGGTCAGCATTGCTAGAAAACCTAAACGTCATTTAGCTCTGGGGAATACCACCAAGGTTTCCATAATAGTTCATCGAGATAAATGAGTAAGCTATTTTAACACCCCCAAAATCAAGTACATAGATCATTAGTTACTCACAATTTGGGCAATGAAATTCTTCAGAAGGTATCAAATCACAGGAATCACGTATACTCTTTTTGAGCCTGATTTCACACAATAAACTATAGATTAGTGAATTCCCATTTTATCCCTCTTAATTTTAAAGAAATGTAAAAAGAATATGTAATTTACACCGTTTTTATTTAATCTTGCAAAATTTCTGTCATCGTGTCTGTGTGGGAGATGGCCTAAATAGTCCCTAAATTCTGGAGTTTGGGGGTTGCTGGTTAACTTAATCATGAATTCAGTTGTGACATTATAAATATTCAATTTTTTTTACAAATTCATGGAGAATCTCGATGTCGAGACCAAACTGAATTACAAATGTGATATTAATAAACTAGGGTAGATTTTTGGTGTCGGTTTCGCTTAATTTTACCGTAATGAAACTAACGTGTTTTAAAGCAAATTTTAAGATCTCATAAAATAAAACTGCATGTAATATAATCATCAACAAGTAAAATGGTCAAGCATGACTGAATTTCAAGAAAACGTTAAGTAAGGAAAGATATTTTAATCACCCTTACAAAGAATTAAGCTCGATCAACATCTTCAGATTTCGAAAGTAGCTTATATTTAAATAATCCTTAACAAAAAGGCGATCTACAATCATCGACAATCTTACTACCAATTCTTTGCTCAAATCAATACTACATGCAATGATTATTTTGTTCATCTTCAGTACTCATTCATAGATACATGTATAGATATCTAGTTAATATTACTAAACTGTTATTTATTGACTGGGGATTTTATACTGTATACCGGTACTTATATGCATTTAAATAAACGTTTTTTTTCGTATGTATGAAATCATGTTCACTTTTACAATAAAAGCGGCATTAAAAAATTCTTCAATTATTATCTCCAGAACGATTTGTTAAACTCCCCCCCCCCCTCCTGCCTCCCCAATGCAATTATATTACAGTTAAATATACGTATTTCTGAAATAAACTCTACCATGAGGTTGTTGTTGGTTTTTTTTCATTGAAAAACCGCTTGTTATACAAAGTATCAGTGTTTCAAAACATTTTTATAATTATTATCCCATGAGTAAAAACAACTTAAAAAGTTTTTTTCCTAATTATACCAAATTATATTATAAAACAATTAAAAACAATTTTAATTATAAAACCGCGGTCGTTTTAAATGGGTAAAATATAGTAAATTATTCTGGTCTGGAAAACACACGTTAAAAAATGTTACAACATTTTTTGCAGGGCTCATACACCTAAAAACAGATAACGACCCAATTTCTTTTTAGTCGATAACGCCTTCATCGGCGATTACGTAGAAAATCGTGAAACCGGCCATCGATTTATCAGACATTGAGTCATAAAATGTTGTCCTTTTTAAAGTGTTTTATAGCATTTCACTGAATAAGAGCGCCTTTAATGACTAGACAGACAATTAGTTTTCACAATTTAAGAGCTAAGCAGTAATTAACGAGTCAAGTAAACCTTGAAGAAAACGAACAAAAGATATTGGCGAAACAATTTTTAATTCCCAGTGAAAGATAAAGCGTAACTGTAAATAAAAAACCATTCATAACTGCAAAAATAATTATAGCTTTAAAGTATATCAAGTTGACAGTGACCAATTCGGAAAATCTGAAGGTTAACCAGCTTGTCAGTAGGCTACAATAAAGTTGGTGAACAAGTTTTTTCCAACTCATTTGATATTCCTGTCATAATAACTAAGCTTATAATATCAATGCAATTATTATTATTAAATGAAAATTTCTGACATCTGTCCTTATAACGTTTCGTGCCTATAGTTTCCGATGTTGATGAATTCTACCCGATTATTGGCAAGAGTTTGTAAAAAACTTCTGCTCGTTTCGCTGAAAAGCAAACAAAAAATTAGTGATAGGCATATTCATACCTGCCACTCTAGTATAAATGTGTCGCAATCCAGCTTTAAAAATGACACAACTTAAATTAAGACGGTAATAAGTCAAGACAAAGTATAATAGCTACACATTTAGCTTACAATAGTTATAACTAATGGATTAAAACTTGCTTTATCTCAAAATGGAAATGTGTCATTTCTAAATCGGGGTTGTGATATGTGCTTTTCTATGCTCTTTTCAATATGCATTGGGTCATAAAAATGACATTTTTATGCCGCATATCCATAAGGAGATCTCAAAGTCAACCCACATACTGTATTTGTGCAATTTACACTCTCACCACCCATCATTCAATATTGCGAGAAAAAAAATATATTTTCCTACTCACAAGGCTCGTAATAATCGTAGATTTTGATCATGGCATCTTTTAGTCGAGACACTTCATAAACTTTAACACATTTTGGGACGATGGTCACGGAATCTGGACTTTTAGCCATCTGAAAATAAGTCATCCGTTGGATTAATCCAACAAATGGTAAGACAATAATGAAACCTACAGTAACGTGTTTTATTTGCAAGAACGTGTTAGTTCAAATGTGCTTTATAAAGTTCCTATTTTATGATTTATCCAAACATTCAGATTTTCAACCCTTAAGAATAGATGTACAGCGCATGAGTCAACGAAAAAGTGAATTGTAGAGCAGTGTTGACAAGCTGCTTGTAATGTTTTCCATTAATAATGTTAATAATACTTAATAACTTTTCCTAATATCTTATCAAAAGTTTTCCCAAATTTCTCTACTGTACAACATTTCCATGCAATGCAATGAAACACTTCAGTGCATAACAAGAGAGTCTCGTAGAAGAAAGTACTTACGCTATCAAAATAGAAGGTGGCCTTTGTGTTTTCATCAGAAGTTTCCACTATATTAAGCTTTGGGATAGATCCAGGTACAGGTAAACCATCTGTATCCAGCTCGTAGCCGGAAATGCAGTTAAACTCGACCAGCACCATATTGGTTGTCTCACGCGCGCTGAGTAAGGACCAAATATTTGGATTAATCGGAAGTTATCATTTACTGGCAGATACAGAAATGACGTGATTAAAGATTATATAAAATCGTACTTACGAGACGCGAATGTTTACCGAATAGGTTTTAGTATTTATACTACTGACAGGGGCGACCACAATGAAGTCCGAAAAAGCAACAATACTGTTAACGACATTATAGTTCCAGATGCACTAAACAAAAAGAGTGGAAATAAAACAGTTTTCCAATTTTATATGAAACGTATTCGAAATTATACATGTATATATTTCCATTTCGTTTACTTCAGAAAAAAATATTGATCGAAGCGAAACCTCTATCTTGAAAAATCCCTTTGATGTTAACTGATGAGCATGCTAATTTGGCCCTCAAAACCAAACTTGCTTTTACTATTTACTCTTTAAAACCATGAATGATGTATCATGGAAAACGCATTTCCACCATAGCATAACATATAACATACATGTATACAGTATTTATATATAATAAGCAAGTTAACAAATGCTGTTAAGATTGGGGACAGTATGGAATTTGACGTTTGTTACTTATGAAACAATGTTCTACAACAAGCAGAGTTTTCTACCTGAGCTATTCCAACGCCGTTTCCAGTCGCGCTAATAGTGAGAACGCCCGATATATCAGGAAGCTGTGTCGAATAAAGACGAGCAATTTGATTAAATTTCAAATTGTTTACAAATTACTCGTAATTTCATTCCAATTAACACCACATTACCTGCACTTTCTGTAACACCATAGCATTCTCTTTCGTCAGATTGAATACCGTGTCTTTAAACCAGTAATTGAATGTAACCTCAACCGATGAGCCATTGGATGAAGGAAACTTTAAGCCCGCGATAGCTAAAGCTTGGATGGCCATCACTGTTTCCTGAGAAGATTCATATCCTCTCAAACTGCTGCGCTTACTGATCAGCCATCTTACGACAGGAAGTAAGATTTCAATTGTTATTTCTGGGCGAAGGCTTAAGGTTAGCAAAACATACGATGTCGTTTCAATGTCGTAAGCACTCCCAGTGCCAGGGGTTTTTGACGAAGAATAGGACCAATAACTTAAATCACCTGTAAAAAACAGTTTTATGAAACGCGGATGTAAATGTTTTTTTAAACGAGATGCAATGAAAACTATGTACCGTCATCGATTTTTCTTGAAAATAGTTTATTGAACACCAAATCCTTCTTGGTGCTGTTGGCAAGATGTAAAGCATAACTGGTTATAGCCAATTCATAACTATTGTTAGCAGAATTTAAGTTGTCTTCTAGATATTTAAGAGCTTTTTGAATGACTTCATCATACGCTGAATTATTTTGATCCTGCAAATTCGGAAATTGTTAAAATAATTATTAAATAATAATTGTTGTCATCTTATTACAACCACTTTAAAATGGTACATATTTACGGAAGTTTCCAAACTATACTTCTATCTCAATTAATTCACGTGGCGGGAACCAACTTTGGTATATAACTATGATTTGCGGATGAAAAAATACCTGTTTTTCTATGAAGGCAATAAGCACAAAGGCAGTTCTTGCTATGCCGATCGTTGTTCCGCCCTAAATAAAAACATATTTTTTTAAAATATGCAGTAAAATTAAAAAAAAACTTAGACCGTTTGATTAATTTGAAAAAAAAACTGACTGTTTTCAAAACTAATATTTTTTAAAACAGATTAAAACTTGGATAATTGTTTTTTTAAAATCAAATTAACATTTTCACTAGCATATGACATCATTTATGACGCAGATAACAGTTTTAAAAATTTGAAAACCTTCGCACTAAATTTCCAGGAAAATTGAGCAGCTATCTCATAACTGAAAAGGAAGTCTAATCAAGTACACTGTAAACATAAGTATGATTATATCATCATGAAAACCTGTTTTTTTGGAAACTCGTACCTGCATAGCTTTATGATAGATAACACCATCTTCAGTAAACTGCCCATCTTTATCCTGCTTGGATGCCACGAATTTCTTAGCAGCATCGATTACATTTGGATCAATCGTAATATAATCTATTCCCATTGAAAAGGCCTTCACGACATAAGCAGTCAACCTTCAAATTATCCATACAAGTACATAAAAACGATTCTAATGCTCGCCCAATTATAATGTAGGCCTACATGTAAGTTTTTGTTAAGCCAAGAGAGTGCATGCACCATTGTCTTACCATGTGCTTCCAGCAGGGGCCGCTTTCCCCCAGGCACTGTACGATCCATCAGGCCGTTTGAACGTCAGTTGAGTTTGATAACCTATTTAAAATTTAAAAATTAAAAAAAAAACTATGCTCAAGGACCAACAGCATGCATTCTTCGCATTAAAAGTGGTTTTTTTTACCTATTTCCAAGTATGATATGGCCGTTTTATTGAAGTCAGCTGTAAGCTGACCTATGCTTAGTAGATATTGAATAATGACGATATCCGGAACAAAATAAAGCAAATTTTGTTCTCCACAACCAGCAGGCACTCGAAGTAGCACCTTAATGTTCAAGATCACAGGCGCCATGATATCCCCTGCACGGAATTAAATATAATAATCACATAGTGTTGATTCATCTAAAATTTACATGTAGAGCCTTTGCTCAGGACGACCATAAATCATCCCTCTTACCTATGACTGAGCATTCAAGAAATCGAGAGTCAGCCACAGTATTCAATGGAAAAAATATCGATATTCTCGTAGAAAAGCTGGTTTGATTCCTGAGATCGATAAAAGAAGACTTGGAAAAATATTGCGGGGCGCCTTCAGCCTAAAATCGAAAAATCACATTTCAAATTAGGAGAAATCAAAGTTAAATTATACTTTTAAAACTTGTGTAATTTGCAAGAAGGATTTATAACATGTTGAATAAAAAATGAAAAACAACAATAAGAAGAACAGTTGAATAAGAACTATTTCGGTTAATTTTTTAGGATATTTATGGAATATAATTGGAGAAAAACTTCTTCCAGCTTATTGCCCATGATATTTTTAAAGTAACTGATTTGAACTTGCTTGTAAGAAACTTTTGGAGAGATCCACGCTTAGAATATTAAACTATGTACACACAAGATAGGAACTAATCTTGTCATGAATCCACGGATGATTATTTTAGAATTTGAAGAAAAATTCGCTTACTTTCACAGTAATTTGTTGCATTCTTTGATCTTCAGCGGAAGTAGAAACAGCTTTGATGTTCAACTCGATAACGCCAATAACTTTGGGGCGAATTGTAAAAGTCACCACTTGAACGCTGTTTGCTCGAACCTTGAAGAATAGGAAAAACGCAGTTTTGAAATCGTAAATTACCGGTAATGACATTCTTCTGTAGTTAAATATCTCAAAGATATAAAAATAATAAACATGTTAACTAACATAGACTCTCTTTGTTAAAATGTCTGAATTCGACAAGAATAACTCGGGGAAGTCATAGGCAGATGGGGTTTTCGTCTTGTCCAAGGTTACAACCACCTATAAATAATTTACGAATGATGGTTTAGGGCATAGTGTATTTTAAGTATGGAGGCTTCGTTGAAATGATGAGAGAAAATGGCGAATGTTAATTATATGTTATTTATGAATAATGAGATATGAAGATGTCAATTAGATCTTAAATAAAAAGTATTGCGGAATATTATTAAAATAAATACTTTCTTACTTGATCTAAATCCTGAGGAAGGTTGTTGACAACCGTAGTTTTAATGACTACGTCTTCATTTTTAATCACGAAACTTGGCACACTGTTAACGATGTAAAATTTCTTGGTAACGATAAGCTAAGGAAGGAATAAAACATAATTATAAGCAATGCAAACTCATTTTTTTAGTAAATGTAGATCGTTTACCAAAATTTCTTACATTAATCGGCACATTGGTAATGCCTAGACCATCTTTATCATTCATTGCTAAGGCACTGATGACCCAAGTATTCATTCTGTCAGGGACAGGAAACGTCATCTCAGCCTTACCATCCTTGCTGAAATTCAACAAAATTGTCGTTGAAACAAACGAAAATCATCTGCAAAACTCGTAAACATAATTTCTATTTAACGAGTTCATGAACTAACTTAGTGAGAGTATCTATCCAAAGTCCAACATTAGGCAATTCGCGTCCAGTTTGACCCAGGCCTGTTCCAGGGGATTCCTCAACGGCCCTGGTCACTTTAGATGGAATAAATGTGAAAAAATTAAAGATATTAACAAATTAAAAAAAAGCATTTGTTTCAAGAATTCGTGCAGTAAATTTTAAACTGTTTAAAGTGGAGCAATTTTTGTCAATTTCTAGATTTTATTACAAAAAATATTGAAGTTTAGGTAATCCATTAGATTGATTTGGCTATAACTCACCAACATCAGATGACGGCTTAATCAGAGAAGGAACACAAGTATTTTTTCCATTAGTGAGCAATTGTAGACCAGCAATCTATAAAAGATTGGAAAAAATATGTTATTTCTTGCAATCCGATCAAGCACAGTAAACTTCTTTCAAAATCGATCAAGTTTAAATTGCTCACCACAAAGAGTTCATTGGATGACCTCCTTTGTGGAGGGCGTCGAATTATGGCAGTAGACTCTTCGTCGAAGTGATATCTCCAACCTATATCATAGTCGTCCAATTCATTCACAATCTGTGAGATAAAATAATTACAAACTAACGAAAAAAAAAGCTTATTTTTTTAATTAGTAATTTGGCAAAGATTAACCCATTTAAAAATTCTAGCGCCATGCAAGTCACGTTTCGTACAATTTATCGGAAAACGAGATTTTTTTCAGAAAAATGATCTCAAAATCTCTATTGTACATGGGAAAATCTCTTTTCTTTGATGCATTTTCTTAAATATCATTTTTACATTTTTAATATTGAAATTTTGTATTGTACATGGGAAATGCCTTTTTTTGCGCAGCGCAAAGTGCAAATTTAAAGGACCAGTTTCACTTACCGATTGTTCGGTGATGTCTTGTCCATATCCCAGAAGTAAAACACGTTCATCCACGGCCATAATTCCAACCGTTGAATCCGGCTTACAGTCAACGGCGACGGTAACTTTGTTTCCGGGTTCAGTGGTGTTGCTGCTCAACGTCAATGTTACCTAAATTGAGCAATATTTAGGCGATTCAAAACTTGAGTTGATTGGCCAAGATACATTGTCTGCTGCCACAATATTCGCAATATTTACATACTGGATTTTGTAGAACTCCCTCCACAGAAATGTCCAAGGAATCGCTCACAATTTCTCCATCGTCAGAAAAGAAGAAGCATATGATGCGCACATGGGGAGCCATATTGCGAGTAAGTAGAAATGAAAAAAAATTGGACGAAGATGTCTGATTCTGGCTGTCGGAATCAGAACCAGTCCTGGCTATCAGAATGGCGCCTCTTCCAATTACCTTGAAGAAATAACCGTTGCTAAATGATAGCCTGATCATTATTTAACAATGACAAGTTTTTACAGTTTGATAAGAATTCTTCTTACAATTAATAATCAATCGCTGTGCACAAATTATTGTAGAAATAATTACCTGACAGGAAAACGGACTACTGGGTTGAAACGTTGAAGTCACCTCCACTGTCAGATTATCACCAACCTAAAAACATCTGACAATTAACAAGATTCCTAAAAATGTACTGAAACTACTTTTATTTAAAGATCGTCATGGTATTGCAGCATCCACACTAAAAGTTTAGCAAACACGTATAGCATAGTACCGATGCATGGTTGCCCAACCTCAGGGGCACGATCAACAAAAGCTGTTGCTATTTAAACTAGGCATTCAAATTATGGGTAAAATACTAAAATTAAACTCACTTTAGGATTCTTATCCACCACGCTTATTGAAACAGACTTTCCGCAGCGAGAAGGAGTCGAAGACGCATAACCACTACCCAATATGCCTTCATACAAAACCTGGAAATCAAAAACAGTTATACTGAATTTACATATTTGAGTAGTAAAATAACCGAGTTTCAAGCTAGGCGGATTATAAACCGAAATCTTAATTACATTAGGTTCAGGGAATCGGATTGTGACTTTAAAACTTTTTAACTTTGAAAAAAGTGTAATTTAAGAAAAAAGTTAGTTTATTATTATTATAATTATTATTTGTTTGAAAAATCGAACGATCGCCACAAAACAAAAACATATATTAAAACATGCAGTTAATGAATCGTTGTTGCTTATAAAATAAACAACAAAGATTCTGTGGCATTACACTTGATCATCCCACTGAGGGAGTAATGCTAAAGGGCCTTGCGGGAAGGAGGGGGAATCATCAAATTTACAATAAATAATTTTGCAGCAATAAAGAAAGATAATTTTACCGAAATAGACAACGATTGGGCGCTAGCCGGAGGAACGACGCCATCTGAGAAGGTTCCGTCATCATCAAATTCTCCACTAAGCTCTACAGGTTGAGAATCATCATCATAATTCACCGTGATATTTATGAGTCTCTTCGAGCAGGGTGAAATTGGAGCTCCATTTTGCAGAAGAAGTTTAACCTGAAACGAGGACACATGCACTTAAAAGCTCGCATCAATAAGAGTTGCTCAGAAATGATGATGGAACAAGGGAGAAATGGACTGATGATCTGACATTAGTAAGACAGATACAGACAGTGATATTATATATAATAGCTGTATTGACTATCAATTTATTTTTCTAGCATTTTATACGAGATACCAATCCTTTTGTGGCGTTGAACTTACTGTAAAATTGTGTGGTGTCTGGGGCTTGAAAACTGCAGGTTGGTCCACTACGAGTTGTCGCGGACTTTGATAAATCGGAACAGTGGCCGAATTGCTTCTTTTGGTGTCGGTTGAATCATCTGTGACAGTGGCCACGATTGTGAGGCTGCTTTTGGTACAGTGAATAGATTTGCTCAATCTTAGATCATCAATGCGAACTCTGATCCTCTCCGTTCCTCTAAACTACACAGAATAAAAACAGGACTTTTACTGATGACGAATATTGTAAAGTTAGACAAATTCAATTTCATGAATGTTCAATTTACGCTTCCGGTCAGCACGATTGGTCTCGATGGGCAGACAGTGACATTTCCGTTGTTACAAGAGGTTTCCGTTACGTTCACTACATATCTTCCAGATACTGGACCACCGTTGGTGAACCTGAATCCAAACCAAATATATAATCAGTAGTTTAAAATGTTTGTAGATCATATTTTTCTAAAAATCGCATTCTTCATAAGGTTTAACTTTGTTAGAATTAATAAGGCCATTTCGCAAATTTTGCCATCGTAATAATTCAAAAAATGGGCACAAGCCTAATTTTCGTTAACAACTATTTCAGATTATGAAGGGATAATAAAGCAAAAAAAAAACTTTCGTTCCCAAAGTGCTTTTGAGAGTATTTGATCAAGAATTTAACTATTGCTCCCACCTGTCGTAGTTTCTCGAATTCATTAGCAAAAAAACTATAAACAAGAGTCTGGTAGCCTCAGCTTTTTTAATAAAAATTACCTAGACTGTATGCTAGAGAATACTCACAGTGCAGTTACAATTACAGGAAACTGAACATCGTCTTGCAACGTTATAAATGGAGGAGGAATAACGGCCACATCAAACTTTGAGGAACCTGGAAAACCGAAAAAATGATAACGCAGTTAATACCAACGATCATCGCAATGTTTTAAGAATAAATTAATTAACTTACTGGCTTTGGAAACCAAAAACTTGGAAGAAGCTTCAACGTTCTAAAATAAGATTTAATTGTAATAATGTATCCGCTATATGGTTCACATTCAACGCTCGAACATTTACAGTATTAAAAACATTTAGTTACGGAAATTTTGGCATTTAATATCCAATTTCCTAAAACTGGTTTAGGGCTTAACTGCAGCTCGTTTGAAAAGATGCCTATAAAATAATGTTGCAATAAAAATAAAATTCTTTTCAAATCAAGAACTTAAGGAATTCGCCGAGGACTCCAGGCATGTAAATAACCCAGCAAAGAAAGTACATAAATGCGATATGCATATAGGATGTAACAAATGTCCTCACTCAGAATTTGTGAATCTTACCATTTTTTGGCACAGGAACATCCCATTGTTTAATTCTGTTGCCATCACCATCCTAGAAATGTAAAGATTGTGGCATCAAACTTTGATATAGTTTGTTCAGTGCTGAAAATTCAACGCACAAAACTGACAAACTGTACTCACACTAATGTGTACGGATAATGTGCCAGTTGTTAAGGGCAGCAAATTAGAGTTAAAGGAAACTATTCGAAAATGAACTAAAAAAATAAAATTCTCAATATAATGTCATATTCGTCCATGGGCCATTCAATTTTCGTGTAAAGCTGCAATCATTAGCACAGACAAATTTACTATCAATTCCAAATGCAAACACCTGGTTTATACCTATTTGTCCAGGTTCATATTTCGATTTGTCCATTTGAATAAGGATGGAAAATTCCTTTTTATTAAAAGCCAATGGTATGCTTTGTGCGAAAATAGCTGCTCCTTTACCGTTGCACAGAAGTCGATAGTTACCGGGTTCCCAATTTCCAATCTAAACATTTCCAAGTATAAAAAAGCCATTTGGATCTCCAATAAAAATCATTGTGATGTGAACAGGAATTTATTCTATTTGACATTTTATTGGTTTTTCTTTTTCGTTGCTTAATTCAGTAATAAACTAATAGGATAACTATATATAATTCCAGCATAATTAAGTTTACAGATACGCATTTTAAGCCAAAAATACAAACATGTAATTGAGCAGTTCTGTCCTTTTCTATCTCATTGTCTGACGTACTTGAACGTTATTGTTTGACAAATACATTTTTGTAAATAATCCCCACTCTTACGAAATTTTACATTATCGTTCCCTTATTGGTTCAGAAATGATCATTTTGCAATCCAAAAATCATCCAAGAACCTGCATCAAATTGAATTCCCGTCCAGCAATTAATTATTACTGCTAAACTTTCATACATACCGTCAGGGTCAGAATTCGAGTGCTTTCACCAGGAACAGAAATTACACCACCCGCACTGAACTGCTGTCCACCATTGGCTGCCTGACCTACTACCTTTACAGTAACTTCAAGCGCAACATTTTCGCTTGAATTATGGTTTGTTACGGCAACTTGATAATCAGAATTTCGTCTTATGGTATTCGGTGCTGTGATTGTGTATGGGGCTCTGGAAAATATTACATTTATTACCATAGTACAGCACTTATCCATGATTTTTTGAATGGTTTAATTACTAATATTCTTTAAATATTCATGAGTTCATTATGTTCATAAAGGTGCAGTGGTCATGTGCTACCCATGTTTTTGGCATACACTCTTGCGCGAGCAAAGGTTGCAACTTGTTGTACATAGTATTTGCACGAGTCCTAACATACAATCATCTATTCTCATTTATTGAAAACGTAATTACCAGGTATTAAAACGGTTAATCTAGCTAAATAAATTTGAAAAACAAAGACATAAAATGAAATGCCTCTATTACGCTTAAATTTGCATTTAAGGCTGACAAATGACAAGTCGGGGTTTCCCGCATAGGTGTACAAGTGTTTATTAAAAAGGTCAGAATAAAAGTAAACGACATATTGCATGCTTATATGGTACATAAATCTCTCATATAGTAATCGGGAATTTCCCAGCAATAGAACTGATGGATCTATGGCCTATTGGTCATATATAGGATAACATGGAGTTAATACATGACATGAATTCATATTTACGCACAGATAAATCAAATGAACCAATAAATAATTTGATGCGCTGCCAATATGTTTTTAATGGATAAAATTAATATCCAGGCCATCGCCTTACAACTATTCCTTTCGTTTGCTCTCAAAATTGAAGTTTTTGTTTGAACTAATTGTTGTATTGTATACTAAATACTTATACATGTACTGCATTATGCACTCTATAGTAACATTTTTTTGCTTGGTCTAGATAGTCAAAAAACTTATTCTGCTGTCTTTAAATGTGCATGCACGTTATTTCATCTTTACATGCTGAAACATAAATATTTTGCAATACAACATTATATATAATTATAATTATATTTGAGTATAAAAGTTGTAGATTTTGAAACGCAATAAATTTAACTGAGAATTTAAATTTAACTTACTTTTGCGCCGAAATACATGGCACAGAGAGCATCAAAATGAACAAAAGAAGCTCCATCATACTGTGTTCTCTTGCTAGGGTAACAAAAAAATTAAAAGCATGGAATTGGCAACTAATTCCAAAAATTAAGCAATAATTGCACTCACCCAATGTTCAGCAAACTTGCAAGTCTAAAAATGTTTCAGAGCACGACCGATACTTGCGCCTGACATACAAACGAATATTAATTGAGATCAAAATGAATAAAAAATACCGTTAAAAGTTGATCAAGATTTGAAAATTAGCCTTACCAAAATTTGAGAATTGAAAAAGACAAAAGTTGTTTATATACAGTATATATATACTCTATAACGTATATAAACTGTATGGGTGCATCCGGTATAAACTCGTCTAAAGTAATACACTTTATGCTGTTAGGTCAGCATTGATAGGGCCACTTTATATACATGTATATATATAATGTATGTAGCGACCCAATAAATATTGACAGAGCACAGCATATTCAATTTAAAGCAAGTTAAATTAACACAGGTGTTCTCGGAATTGACATCATTTGATGCCTTGTTGACAATTCACAGACTAAATGAATAATAACAGACGTATACGTCAACTTTTATTTCCAGATTTGCATAAAAACACAAGGTCAGTTCGGCTGTGCAATTAGTGCCCTTCATGTATACAGGGTGATTCATAAGTCCATCACCACCCAATTTTTTTTCTTAACCGTTAGAGATGTGAAAATTCTGTTTGTGTCGTTAGATAGGTTTTAGTGGGTGTTCTATCCATTAATAGTATTAACTTTTACCTAACACCATTTTTTCAACGAAATTGAAAGTATAATTTT